>NW_019091375.1:2760597-2821944 GCF_001949145.1 Acanthaster planci
GTTCTCTCCGTCCCATATCTTGCTTCAAATGTAAAATACGACAGGGAATCGGTCATCTAAGATAATATTCTTAACCCTAAAAGATCCAGGAGTCTTCAGATCGCCTCAAAGCTGGGGAGACTAATTCCAACCCCCACCCCAAAACACTTGGCTGTCCAATGGTGTATCTTTCTGAAACTTTGCATGCATGAACATTCAAAGTATTGCGTTCTTGTTGACGTTCTTGACCACACGCGTGGGAGCCCAAGTGCAGTTAGCACGCTCAATGAAAACACTATAAACTTTTAGCTGACCTGCCTCGGCAAAATCAGCTTTCCGAAAAAACATTATGTTCGATTTTCGCCAAATGTGTACCTAATGGCTTCCTAACAAAACTGAGAAAACTGGTGCTCTGCGCGTGAAAAAGTGCGCTGTGGCTATGCAGGAAAAAATACCGAGGTGGCAAATTCCAAACCTCCCCCCGGCTCTTTTAGGGCTAAAATCAAATAAAAACAGGCCGCCTCTCTATGTATAAAATGTGAGCAGTATACACCATGAACTGTCCATCTGAAAAGTCCACAGTCAAAGGCAAAATGCCATCTCGATGGTCCCAAACGTAGCATTTATTACACGTCATGTACTAACGACACACAAGGACTTTTCGCTCACAACCAACGGTTCTGCGTTTTATAACATTTAGCAAAAGCAAACCTTAGCCGACACTGGATTTCCAGCTGGGTACGAGTGCGACTCCGGATTGGTTATAAACACTCACAGATATAGGAACAGAGGAAAGCCATACCTTGGGGTCGCGGAGGACCAGGAAAACACCAATAAAGAACACGCTGGCAACGACCTTGAGGGCGCCTTGCATGCCATGGAAGGCGTAGCGAATGTTATCTCTGTCATAAACCAGACAGTTGCCTCTTGAATCACCTTCGTAAGCCCACAGGATACAGGCAAGGTTGATCAGAGCTCCAAAGTAGACTGGGGCTGGGAAGAAGCCTGCGAGGGAGGATTTAAAAATTTATTACAATGCATTGTTATTAACAAAACCTTCAAACTGCACCTTTGTGTCTTTATAAATCTCATGTGTCTGTTTTGTTTGTTTCACTTTTTTAATTAAAGGGTATTTTGAAGGCTTATGTTAAAGAGTATTGCTATTTTCAAGAGCAACGTATATCTTTTCGAGAACAAAACCTCAATGTTACATTGGTTTGTCTACAGAAACTGCTGGACTTCCTGAATACTTTGCTGGCCTGATTTTTTTTTCCCTTTGGTGATTCATTCTTGTGTAAGTACAGCAATAAGACAGCGAGCAAACCCTTCTTCAATGAGTAAATTTGGGGCTCTAAAAAAAGCTTTACAGGGCAACAGAAACAGAAAACATTTAGTTCGCCTGAAACTCGACATTTTCAGGCAAACTAAATGTTGTCTGTTTCTGTTGCCCTTTAAAGCTTTTTTTCCTGCATATTACCTTCACAGCTTAATCAAACTTTGTTCATAGAGAGACTACAGTCAACACGATGTAATATAATTCTGGTGAGCCGATAAAGTTAGGTCTAATAATGGAGTAGAGTTCGCCATTTTCTTCCAAATTTGTCCTATTTGCACACCGGGACAAAAACAACCGTCCAGATGGATAACTCAAAGTTGAAGACAAACGTTAGAGATGGAGGTTCCCCAATTTAGTTTTAAACAGTGGGACGTGCGTTATCGTTAGAATGGGTCATTAATGCCGCGTTAAAGCAGGATGGTGATGGATAGCTGCTTCATTGGGTCCCAGAAGGTTTACTATTTACATACGTCCACTTAACCAAGATGGCGAACAAATGAAATGAATCCAAACGACTGATAATGTCTGTCTATGCTGTATTATATTTGCCTCTGTTGAATTTACTGCAATTGGAACTCGACATATTATTACTCAAGTTAGCTTCCTTCCTCACCTAAAAGATTCAGGAAGACCGACTGAAAACCAAGTGCTGCCGATCGCATGTCCTCTTCAACAATCCTATAAACATAAGAATAAGTTTGTTCAAGTGAGGTGATGCAATGAAATGATGACATGTAGTCCACAATCACCGATTTCAAAAAACGACAGTCATCATCGTATTATCATTGATAATCAATGTCATGCAGTTAAATGAGCGATTCATGTTAACGCATGCACGGCTTAGAATGTAGCAAAGCTTCCTGTCCCATCGTGAAAACGTAAATCTTCAGATCTTCTACTTCCACGCCCTTCCCTCCTGGGCTTTTCTTTTCGAAGGGCAGTCATGTTTACATCCCTTCACGAAAACGCAAAATATAGTTTTGGAAATATGTACCCCTTACACCATTAATAAGACTTTAATGAAGGTTTACCCATGGAAATATGTCAAAATAGTTGAGAAAGAACTTTTCAAGAAAAATCATCCAACATCCAATGTGGCAGTTCCTCGCGTTTTTACCTTTCTCAAATCGGTCTCCTGCAGCCAATTTCACGAAACATGGCATACCTTCGCATCATGCGCAAATTTGTACCGTAGCTACACCTGCGTTCGAATTCACGAAAAGTTGCTCAGCTGCGCTGCGTTTAATTATATCAAACTTCTTGGACGAGAACAATAGCGTCTTCTGAGACGGCTCCTTCTTTTCTTTAATACGCTTATAATAAAACAGTCATTAAATCAACCCCGCCCGCCTTTTTGAAATTTGTTTTAATTAATAGTCTTTTCTTCGCGGGAACCGGTAAGAGAACCTCAAAGTTCTCTCACAACCACGCAGGGTTTCATGAGCTCCAAAAATAAGTTTTAAACTTCTTGTTTAAACCTTGTAACGTTTAGTGATGATGAGCATTAACTGAACAGGATTGGTCAGTAAAACCGTTCATATCCGTTTTATTTAGCGCAACTTGCACCCTAAACCGATGGCGTAAGTTACGCCCTACAAATTGTAGCGCAAGTCGTGGACAAACGCAGTGAGTACTTTCGTGAAAATGTATCATGATTTGTTGTGCAAAGTTTCATGAAATTGGCTGCTCTTTCCGTTGCAATTATGCACCGGGATTTTCATTCCGTTTTACATCTAGAATACAGGGTTTCACTCAACATGAAGAAACAGACATACCTCAAGGTGATGAGCACCAACCCGCTCTGCCCCAAACCGCCGCAGAATGTTATTATGATGCTGACGATGATCAACACAGGGATATGCCATGACTGGCAGTCTGCCGAACACTCCCCGTCCGTGGCGTTGGCATAGCCAGTCACGGGGTTGATGCATCGGCAGTCATCAAAGCTCTGCGCAATAAGGAAAACAATGTCGTGGG
Source organism: Acanthaster planci (assembly GCF_001949145.1). The sequence goes on from NW_019091375.1 coordinate 2,763,890, forward strand.
GACTTTATTAATCTCGTGAGATTCCCTGAGATCTGCTTTATACAGTTATTGCATGAGCATAAAATGTGATCCGCTCTGTGAAAATGAGTCAGAAGTCACATGACCAAAATGAGTATGTTTTGGTTTGTATTGGGAAGAACAAAGCGAGCTCTTTGTTTGATGAATCACTCACTTTGATATCCTATGAGCAGGGACATGTTGTGATTAACAGATACTATTTCTACTACTCTGCATTTTGCAAGAGGCCTTTCCATGCTTTTAACAACTCAGAAGTCTCCAGGAACTAGTGACTCGTTTTCACAGGGCGACCAGGGTCAATACAACCCTGGATTCCAAGTAGGCGTTGTGTTAACACCATTAATTATACGACATGAATTTTAACCCTGTTAAAGGCGGGCATTTTGTTCGCAAGAACCTCCCACCCTCGGGATAAATTTTCACGGAGACACTGGCTACACTCAGACACGGGACTGTATTGTGGGTTATTATTTTAGGGTATTCTGGAAAGGGGATGATAAAAGACATTGAGGTATCTAAATATAACTAGGCTATACGCCGTGCTACTGTCTTCCGAACTCAATTCAATTTTTTTACAAATTCGACTCAGTTAGCAATAGTACGCCGTTTAGAGCAATTCGGCTTGGCAGAATGAATTCGGCACGGCAAGCCCTTATAGCTAGACCATGGAGCTTCTATGGCTAGACAGGGTATGCCGCACTATCGGTGTTCCAAATAGACGTGGAACGACACAGCTGCTTCATAAGTTCGGCGTTCAGCGCTACTGCTGCTCCGTTGCCATGCTATTGCGACACCCATTTGACTAAAGTTTGGCACGGCAGTGGCACGGCGTTTAGTCTTGGCCTAACACCGAAAATGAAAAAGAAATTGTCCTTGCTGTTAAAAGTTATACTTCACAAGCGTCAACCACGTGCACCTTCCCAATTTGTGCCCAATTTAGCGGTGTTGTCAATGGGCATGTTTGCAGGATGCTGGAACCTGTTTTTATTTCAGCAGTGAATGTTTCAAAGTGATTTTCAAAAGTGGTTGCCGTGATGGGTTCAAAGCCAGGGGAATCGATCCTTGATTTTAACCCTAAAAAAGCCAGGGCGCATTCCGCCCCTTGACATTTTTTCTGGTATCGCCGCAATGCGTTTTTATCAGGAGTAGAGCCTAAAGGTGTTTTTAGAGTAGCTTTTTTCAATCATTTTGACATCAATTTTGTGAAAATCGAACATACCGTCTTTGCACAGCTCACATTTTTCAGAGACGGATTAGCCACAAATGTATACTTTTTTCTACTGCGGCGCTCAACGCAAGCGGGCTGGCACACATGTAGCCCTGTACGTCTGGCTGAAATCAAACTTCTCATTTGTAATGATAAGGAGTGTTTATATAACCTTGCTAAGTTTCAAAAAATCGAGCGAGGCACAACCAAGTTTATTTTCTTTTTATTTTTGGGGTGGGGGGTTAGAATCCGCCCCCGGCTCCGAGAGGGGCCAAAATAACCTGGCTCTTTTAGGGTTAAATGGGGTCTAACAAGTGAGAAGGGTTGTTAAGAAACAATGTCTACAAAAATTCATTATTAAACATTGCTTAAGTCCAAGTGACTTTTCAATCCAAGTGGTTTCAAAATTACAGCGTCATCTGTTGTTTAAAGGTAGTTGGGACAGCTTACATAGATGGTCCTGTTGAATTCATCTGTCCCCTTGATCACAACCTCGCAGCCAGCGTAGCAGGGTGACACGTAAGTCAGGCCATCACTACCACAAACGGGATTGTAATCCTCATCCCCACACGTACAGTTGCTGTTACAGACAGACCTGGCCATCTGGACTGAGTCTAGGTGTGTCACAGGCCTTGCAAGAAAGATTGAAACGAATACCATTCGTTATTCATGAGTTGTTACCAAGAAACCACGGTTTCTCTGCTAGGGACATCCCTCGGTACTATGCCACTATGGGTTTTCCAGCCAATTTAAGAAAATGCGCTGTTTAATTTGTAGAATATGAAATTCAATTTGGCGTGGATTTTGAAAACGACTTAAAGCCTGATTTCATTTTCGCAATACGAGCATTCAACTTCGTTTTGCATCCTTCAAATAAATGAATGCGCATTGCTTTTCATTAAAGAGGTAAAGTGGTTGGGATTTCGATTTGATGTATTCGTTGCCAATAGTAACCAATGTGCAATATTATTCACCAAACATCTGTCTGTTACCGTAAACCTCGGTATTGAGTTTTCATTTTTATTTGATGTAATTCAAATTCAAAAAATATGCGCTCAATTTGATTTGAAATATGCAGGGTTACAGAAATCATGACACTACTTTGATAATGAATATAATGTTACTCATAAAGGGTTAAAGTGTGTTTGTTATTAAACTGTACACCAATTCAAGTCTATGATTTTTCTGTATCTTTCTGTTCAGCCATTGCAAGAACTTTTACGATTATGATAAAAAAAGCAGCAAGAGAAGGAAGGGTTACCTCAGCGTCGGTGTTTGTATAGGATTCTTAAAAAAATCGGTATGTTTCCAAAGACAACATGAATGGTCCATTTCATTCATGAATATTCAAAATTTAACCATTCAACTAAACACTCGCAAGAATTTAACTTCTGTTAACCCACAAACAATTTCGATTCTTGACCAGGCATACCTCAAGTAACACTTCGTGCGAAATCGCCAGCACGTTTTTCGAAATAGATTAAGTTCAAATTAAGATGAATGCAGGATTACAGAGGTGCATTTGATTTCAAGCAAAAATGAATGTCGACCCCGAACTGGTGCATTATCGGGAAATTGAACGCAGACCCCATACGCTGACTCCAGGATATCCTATCCTGTCAACATACAGTAAATATGCAAATGGTTGTTAACAGAGGGCACTCTAAATGTTATATAATAACTGTCAAGCTCACATTTCCGGCAATGGTGGAATCATGTTGTAAGGAGCTGGCGGTGCATACTCAGTCGAGACGCCAGCAATAGCTTGAGTCTGACAGCCCATCACCAGGAACGCCGGGACACCGAGGATGCTTACCACATCCCCGAAGAGAAGAAAGAGGGCGCACTTTGCCGGAGACCACTTTCGCCACTTGATGATGCAACCACCAACCAGGGAACCGATCAGGTTGAAAGGGAAGACGGCAACTGTCGGGGGGAAAAAAAGGTAAACTTCGGTTTGGGAAAGTGCATTGAACTTGTTTGATTTTACACAAATTATCCATGTCTGCTGTATGCATGCCTTGCTTAACAGATTTGTTTCCTAGAAGTCAGTGTAAAGCCTTTTTCATTTTTATCCTGTGAATTTAGCTGCATGGAATGGGACTCAGAGCGAGATTATGTCCTCCATTATGGGTCCTACAGGCAAGGACCATGTTCTGTAGGCTCTCTACAGCCTGAAAGTAAAAGGTCACGCAGCGAGCTTCCGGAACCCTCGCGCGTTGCGCCCATGGTGATTTTACACAGGGCCGTCCTATCATGGTCGATTATTTTGCGAAAAATGATTTCTAACTGAAACCAACCCAAGAAACACTTATGTCGGACTTTTCCCTTTCTCCGTGAGTAATATTCAGGAAACGTCACCTGGAGATAGGTAAAAAACGAATTTCATTACGACCGTTCACTTCCTGCAGTATCGTACCCAGGTCTTCTTGTTTATGCACGTTTGTTTTCATTCCCGTGTTCATGTGAAAACGAGATTAGACAACGTTGCAAAGATTTACCTTCCTGCAGTCGATGAGTTCTACATTCAATTGAGTGACCTGACGCAGGTCTAATCAGCAATCATTAGATTAATACATTGGAATCTTTTACAAATGCAGGTATTGTTTTAAGTTTCTTTCCCTATAAATATTACAAAAACCTTAAAATATTTTGGTCCTATTTTATTTGGGCTTTTACCGAAAGGCTACCATGAAGTATATATTTCCGTAACTGTTCATTTGCGTGCGAGACCACAGCATTGAACTGTTCCTTATGTATTCTTTAGATTTTCGGAAATGATAGGTAAACTTTGGCCAGGATATTTCTTTTTGGTCAGGTAATTTTTTTCATTCCCTATAAAATGATATGCTGACACTTTTTCACAAAAGGCCTTTTTTTACGAATTTAGTTTCTAGGAAGAACTGTTACAAATTCTAAAAATCTGCACGTTATTTTTCCTCTCTGACGGTTCTGGAAGCGGGCCACCAGGGGCCAACTTTCAGACCCTGTTCCATCTTATAGGCAGGCATATACACCAATCAATTTTGTTGTTTGTAAGACCTCTCTCACCAATGCCACACATGTTTACTTGTGTGCTTTCCTACGATCGTAAGTGGACCGTCAATTACTCCATAGGAAAGTGTACACGTAAATAAAGTGTCTTGTCATCACCACATAATAGGTTCTTTAACGCTGGATCTTAACAGCAAATAAACCTCGGAGTGGACTGACTCATGGAACGAAGAATCGATGTATGGTGAGGCTACGTGCATGAGTCTAGACTAGAGGTGGAGTGATACAAGGCAATGTTACTTTTCGCGGCCATACTGTACAGGGGAACCAGACTGTGCACTCACTTGCAAGCAGAGAAGACAAGGAAGCAGACACGGCAAACTCCACGTTGTAATACTTCAAAGCGAAGGCTCCCAATGCGGCGGCATTGGCACCCTCCATGGCAGATGAGATGCACAGAAGAAGCAGGCCAATATTCATTACAATCTTCAAATAGGTGAAGAACATACCTATACGAGACATCAAAATATTGCACCATTTGTAAAGTCACCATGGAAGTAATTTTTTACTAAGACTGGTCATCAGTGCAGGACTTTAAACAGAAGTAGATACGAATGGAAGCATGCAAAAGAGAAGTTTATAACGGGATCTGTACTTCTTAGCCGTACGTTTTCTTTGCTGCTTTCTGTAAAATATTCATGAATATTGCATTGCAGCCCAAACAACAGTGGTTATTTTTTATTTTTGTGGCCCTAGCAGACTGTCTCATGGGTATGCGCACGGGCGCATACCTTGTACACATGTTTTGATAGGAATATCTGGAGAGGATTTTTGTACAGACAAAAACGAGGAAAGATCTGGTTATATGACATCCTGTTGAAATCACAACCGACAAAGTAATTTGTTATGTAAGGGCATGGAGAAATGTGTTTTATTTCTCCATGGTAAGGGTGACTTCACTTTTGTTTTCAGTGAATTGCCCTCCATGTTCGGAAATAGACTCCGGCAGGAGAAAAAAGCGAGAAATATGAACACCACATTTGAGACAATTTATCAGGACAACTGGCTTCAAGAAAGCAAAAGTGAAGAGTCCAAAACAAAACAAAATATTCAAGGAATTAATCACAACCCACCCTTCACGGAAGAGAAGAACGTCTTGTGGATGGGGCCCTTCTCCTTGACGTTTGACTTTTCTTTGACCTCTTTCCCAGCCTCTCCGTTCACCTCGTCCTCGGGAAGTCGTTTCATTTGTATGCCGTTGTCTTCACTTGCCTCGAGCTCCTTTTCCTTTGTGACAAGATAATAACACTAAAAGAAATCAGTCCCTACTTGCGGAAGATTACAACAATAGGGCCTTTAATGGCTGGTTTGAGTAGTCAAATCCTGACCAGTTATCTCTGTTAACCAGTCTTATTTGAGATAACAAGTTTAGCTCCTGTCATAAGACACTCTTCACTTAGCCTACATGGAGGAATGATTCGCAACGAAATAACCTGCTGTCGTGATACAAGTGTCCTGCTCACTAGCACAGACTGCATGCATTGGTGTACCATTGTAAGCATAACTCGCACACCTCTTGGCAATTTCTGCCTGAAATATTTGTCGAGGACATTTATTATTTTGCCCTCCAACTTAGTACCATCGTTTTTAACTATAGAATTTAATCCGTCCAGGAAAATCTTCTGCTGGCATAATGCTCTTCTATTGAAATTATCTTAACTCCCATTCAAGCAACCCCCAAATTAATTCTTTATGACCCCAATGTTTCAGCCAGCCTCAGGTAGGCTAACCGGTTTGAGAACAATTGAAACTTTGACCTGATCAAATAGCCAACCCTCTAAGATCTTCTAGCAACCACAGACAGCTTCAAGACCAGTAACTGCAATTCGCCCCAATGCTTGGCTGGTACCTGAAATAAGTTCCACCATTTCATCATCAGAAGCTGACGAAACAAAAGACTCATCATTCGCCTTTTCAAAGCAAGGTGGGAGCAATATGAGGGCGCTATTTGAAATGAGTAAATTTGGAGTAAACAGAACAGATTTTACTAAAACCAAACAGCGCTCTGCTATTATGTTTGACGTACCTCAAATAGGCAAATAGGAACAATCGATGTTCAACGGTCAACTTCTTTCTTAAAATGTTCACCTCTGACACCTTCGTGCATCGTTGCTAACATGCGGGCCATCATCGGTGCAAAATCACAGACAAGGGTTCATTCGGAAACTTTGCCATACGAAACGACTTTAAGAATTCTGGCGGAAGTGTGCTCATCCATACCTCTCTGGGGCCAAAATAACGCCGGTCAACATTTCCCCATACGCTTTATCAAAAGCGCACAAAGTCTGAAATCAGGACCGCCTAGCACTGATGATGAAGATGGGGAGAAATGTAACTTAAATGCTAAGCATCAAACATCTTTTGCTCACCAGAAGTTAGCTGCTTATCATCTAGCTTCTGGCGGGCGCTGTTTTATTCTACAATTTCCTCCGTTCCCACGTAATCTACCGTAAACTATTATATCCACAATACCTTGCGACACCTGTGCTTCCTTTACCAAATGTTGTAAAAGATATGAGAACAAATCCAAACAGGACAAAGGACAGGGGTCCTAACCTACCTTGGCCTCTTTCTCCTCCTTCTGTCTCTCCTTGGATTTGGGGAGCATCCGTGGGAAGAAGAAGAAAGGCACACCGATGAGCGTGACTGCGACACCGAGGCAAGCGAAGCCTAGCCACCAGGCACCAATGAAGCGCGGGTCATTCTGGTCGACTGGCGGTCTGTCCTCCTGGGCCACTCGGTCGAAGTCCACGAAGAGGGAAAGCGCGGCCGAGCCAAGCCCGAAACCGAGGAGGGGTCCAATGGATACGGCGATGAAAAGAAAGGCTACGTACCAGCAAGCAGAGGAAATCAGAACAATTGAATTGAGGTGTGCATGTGGTCTAAATATATGAGATGATACATGAGATAATTGGACCAAACGTGGACCTGGATCAAGATTTAATCTGTGAAAGCAGACACCTGTCTCTAACCAGCATGTTGTGTTGTGTAATGTAAAGAAGAGGGACGAAAAACCCAGAGGAATATTCCGGGTGTAGCCCACGGACTGAAAACCCAATCCACATGTGGTCTAAGTCGAGAATCTTCTAACTCAGGGATGGAACCACTAAACCAACCTGACTAGGTTTCGTGATGATGTCGTTTGAGTCCTGTGTTTTCTGGATAATGAAACCTGCGGTTCTCAAACCGCACGTACACTTTGCTATTAACATTATTTCTGACCGACGACGTTCGAAATTGAGACAAAACTAGGTAGTGCAATATGTCTCAGAAAAAAAAAATTACCAATGTAGATGGGCGTTGTGTGTTTGCCGACGGCGTCGTCAATGTACGTGGTCCCGAGGGGTTTCATCGGTACGTTACCAATGCCCAGCAGTATCTGACCGATGATCAGCCACGACACTGGGTTGAAGCCAGGCTGTTCGTACTCAACGTTGCAAGGATCAATCTTGTCCTTGGCGTCCGCCGAGCAATAGTCCACGAACGGTTCCGTTTCGTTGCAGCCCAGTGGGACCCTGGTGTAGGGATCCAGCATGAAGTGCGGCACGGAGCAGAGAAAGATGCCCAGCCCAGACAACAGAATGCCCACGCCTATGATGCGTGGGCGATGACCCTTGTGGCCAAAGTAAGCCACAAAAATAACTAGGGCCATGTCCAAGGCGTCATTGAGGATAATGATGGCACCGGATTCAGTGCTGGTAAAGTAAAAACCAAAAACAGATTGGCCAAAATCATGAATCTTTCGAGCGCCGCATTACAAGCCGGTTCATACTTTATACAAATGCGAGAAAAAAATTCGAAGCCAACGCGAATTAGCCCGGCTTTACTAAATATCCGCGGAGAATTGAAATGTGTTCTATTTTACGAAATCGAAGCGCAAAAACATTTAATCTGACGTCACAAAATTGAGGTATGTGCGCTTTTTGTGCCAAGTATGAACCGGCCTTGTCAGGAATCCATTGGATCACCCCTGGCTTACCATTCAAACCTGTCAACATCACATGGTTAAAAAATTATGAGGTCTGTGCAAGAAAAAAGGAAATAGGCCTATCGATGTACACATTCTTGATAATAACAGTGAATCGTTATCAAATTAGTTCGAACATCACTCCCATTCTTGGAAAACCATGGCGCCACTTATTTATGTGGTGCATAGTAATTATTGTTCATTACATATGCATTATGCAGCCCTATTTAGGCCGTTGTCCTATACTAGGGTATTCTTAAACAGAATCTGCATCCCTAAAACTTTGTTGATCTCTTGCGAGTTAGTGTTCAAGATTGTGCTGTCGTATTTTGTACCTGGACAGCTTGAACTGCTTCTCGATGGTGGAGACAACAGAGCCCAGGTAAACGGTAGCGGAGGTCTTAATCAGAAGATACATCATTGACCACAGTGCGAATGCCTTGGGCCCACCGGCCAGCCACTGCAGGCGGCGTGGTCGGCAGGGACCCACACCACAAACCAGCTCAGTCTCCCCGCCAGGCTCGCTGCTGGATGTCACGTCCACGATCGCGTCGTCGTCGGCGGCAGCTGTGTTGTCCTTGAGGGGTGCACGTGAGTCTTGCCGGTCGATGTCGGGGTCGGACATTTTGCCTTCCTCGTAGTCCGGTATCTCTTTGACTTCTTCTCCTTCGAGCACGTCGACCTATAATCAAATTCAAATGAACGAGACAAAGTCCCAAAACAAATTTCTCAAAGATAATAAGGAATGGATTTAGTTGTTAAGAACCATTTCTCCTGTCAGAAGGTGAATCGTGTACGGAAAAACATCATGAAGTGTATTATTATGTAAGTTTTTCTTACACCTTTTGAAAGTTGCACAAGTTAGGCACGCGGTTCACTTTGTTGAACAAAACACTGATAAGATTGATGGAATGGCTACTCTGTAATATTTCCAAAGATTGAACCTATGGACTAGAAGGTTTAGAGTAACAAATACACTCTTCTAGTGGAAACTCGAGTGAAATCCCAAGATGATAAAGTATAGAAAACTTTAATAGAATTCGTCTTGCAATTATCATTTGAAGCCTGAGTGAATTCTCACTGTTTGGACTTCAGAGAATACATGTACATACAATTTATGACAAGATCTCGATTGTTATTATTTCCAGTGCACACTTTGCATCAATCTATGGCTTGGAAAGAAGCGATGTGAGATGACATGACCTCGGCTCCTATGCTGAAGCCACTATCTAATTAGTTGTTACCCATTTTGACACCAGACGTGTCCTTGATGAATTTTGTTTGATACTGTACATGAAACATGCATTTAGAGTCTACGTGGATATCGAGTCTTAGTCATGAAATAAAAGCTCCCTGTCCTTTCAAAATGTCAGTCGTGTTCTTGTATAAGAAATGAATATTTCAAATTATTATCCCGTTTAAACCTAAAGCATCGCTGAAGGATTGGTTTCCTGTGCATAGCTTAAAAAAACCAATCGGCGCGCAGTGCGGTCTTTACGTCATCGAGTTGTCTCCTATTGCTCATCACCCTGTTTCATATTTTTCTGACGGGACAATGATATTTTAGTGTGAACAGCAGATGATATCCATCACGGTGTGCTATTAGTTTAGTCTTATTCAGTTTTTGTTGTCTTTATACTGTATTTTAGACCTGGGTGAAGTTTAAAGTTTCTGTAACTAATAATTTACCGTGTGTATAGTACTGCTTGAAGACGTGCCATAACGACCTACCCTTCTTTGTCTATTTCGCTATCTGATTCGTTCTTGCTACAGTGCGGCCTGAGTCCCTGAAATACAGTCCCCGTAAATGTTCAATTGTTTTCCAATTGAGCAAAAATTTCATCTTTTTTTTAACTTTGCCACTTAAGGTTTTTTTTTGCTTCTGGGTTTTAATGTAATTGCTAAGTTTTTCTGTTTACATTTTTAAGTAAAAGTTTGACGTCCTTCCGGCAATCTCAGTGTTTTACAGTTATTTCACAATGAATTGACCAGCATTTGGGGTGTTGCGCTGTTAAATTCTCTGTTCCTGGAAAATCACAAACAAGGGTGTTAGTTTTCCTTCATTTCGTAATAGGAGTAGAAAATTGCTCAAAAAAATTAATAAGAGCCCAAGTAAAGTTCTTGCCATAAGCACACTAGCATTACAATTCAGGTGCGGTATCATTTTGGCGTCGTTTAACCTCAATAATACACAAATGCAGCAGCACAGTTTGTTGTCAGCATTTCGTGATAAGTATTGGCAATATGATTCCCCGGAATCCATTATGAAGAAGGTTACATTCAGACAATAACGTCGTCTGTATTCAATACCCAGGCACTTATTTGTGTATTTTCTTTTTCTTTTCATACGATTGGGGAAAACAGCATGCACCGTTGACCGCGTTGCGCTTGCATGACGCCGGTAAAAAAAAACGGGTGCAGGCCCGGAGTTTTTCTGATAGTTATTCATTTATTAAAGTCGTGGCATGTCTACACGCTATATGTATACTTTACACACTGCGCGTAGGGGATATGCTGGTTTCCTATAACTGCAGATCATAGGGAGTTGAATGTAAGAGAGCAGCTCGGGGTGACGGTTGTGGAGTTTGGAAAGAGATAACTATGCAGAATCATTGTGTGCAATCATAGAGTCAGGGTCAAATATCCACAGTTTCATAAAATAACTTATCATGTCCTGTAAGTACCGCATCTAAATTACAGTAAGATTTTATTATGGGGAGGCTGCATCATCATCATCATTACCTGGGTTGTCATTAAAACTTTACCACCATGTAGGCCTAGACTGGAAAGTGCTTTTGCACAGGAGATGTTCAGCAACAAGATAGGGAATTAGATTCAGGTTCTATCACTCTACTTCAGCAAATATCTTTACCGACCAAAACAGCGCACTGTCAAGGGCAAAACAAGTCCTGAGGACAAGCTCTATTGAAGTTGGATAGAAGCAAGATCCTGACACCACGGCAACTCAAATATGTTTGGTAAACACCAGAAGTCACTGCTTTGGCAATGCATGGAGTCGGAACTGGGCACCTGTTTATCCAGCAGAATTTTGAAAGGCGTACGGTGTGCATAGGGGGAAAATAAATTTAAAAAGCACGTCAACGGAATGTCAGATGATCTCCAGAAAATGTCTTTTTTCACCCAAGACAGAATGACGCTGCATGCTGCGAGTTCTTACACCGGAACCGCACGGGATAACATTCTCACGGCAGAAGAATGACAGTCTACTGCAAACCAATGATCATCGATAACATGGGCATATACATGTACATGTAGCATGCAGGTAATAAATGTTATGTAGTTGGAGGGCCTTAAGAGGTTGGATGGCATTGATCGTTTGAATGCATTTGTTGTTAGATGCCGTTCTGCAATGGGTTCCTGTTACGGGTACCCGTTTTTTACTTCCACGTCCATGACTACCTGTAGATTATGTACAGCAATGTCACACTACCTTGAGCTGCATTTCGTGCATTGAATTTATGAGGTCAAATGTAAACATGTTTAGATATTTGAAGTGACTATTGTCAACTCTTGTATGAAAATCTCTTCGGTGTTAAACCCTGCTCTACAATCCCAGCAAACCTGTTGACAATAGACTGGGTTTTGGGTTGATAAGAACTGCTGGACAGCCAACATTATTTACAAGAGGTATGTTTGCAGTGACTGTGTGCGTACTGCTAACTTCATAGCTGTGCATGTGAACTTTGGTTGGCGGGTTACACGAACAACCCGGGGCAATTTTGTCACACATAACAAATTCCCAACACTATGATACAATTTGGGCCTGCACAAAGTTTACAGGGATTGCAAAATGTCACATTGTCCGTTTATGCGGAGTGACAGCGCACAATGCATGCACCCCTTACGGTGTGGAAGCAAGCGAAGTTTCTGCTCATATAATATCAAATCAGTGCTCTGAAATATGGCAATCACATATTTCAGAGAACTGATTTGATTGTCGTTATTCTGATCACGGTGCTACGCAGCCCTTCCATCTTTCTCTGAAGTTTCTATTCATGTTGCAAATTCTGGAGTGTATTTCCATGGCATTTCTGGTGATAGCCAGTTAAGCAGCACTTTTCTCCTACGGCACCCCCCCTCCCTAGCTATGCAGATGTTGGGTACGATCGGCCTTTTCGTGCCATCACTCGATCTTTGTGCGATCTGTCGAGTTTTCAAAATGTAGCCACTAGCCAAAGCTTCTTTTCTTTCTACCTGTAATTCGAAAGCAGCGGTAAAAGACTGCTGAGAGAAAGCCGGAGATTTTTGACAGGAACGACTTAAAACACTGCGTGATCGTGGTTTGTATTGATAAGCCGATCGCGCCAAACATGAACATCTAAACATGACCCCCATCTCTCTTAAAAGAGAGACGGAAAAAATAAACTCAGCGGAAAAATAACATCGAAAAATTGGTGTGGAAAGACAAAACTAAACACAAAATTTCCGCAAATAAAACACAGGGATATGACCAAATAGTGAATTTTCCGCTCACGACACTTCTGCCACGCCAAACAAACCCCCATCTTACAAAACTCCGCCGATTGCCTGGCTTTACATATCTGGAGCAAACGTTGTCTTTAACATCTTTTCCTCCTTCGACTTTCCATAAGGGTGGTTCCGCACCCTATTTAAAAAAGCAAACATTTTATACAGGTTCTGTGTCCAAGGCGTGATGAAAAACGTCAAACCATAGCCAGATTGATCCTCAAGAAACACGAGGCACACCTTGCCCTATTCAGTGGCCGCCGAATGAACCGTAAAAAGAAAGATATCGTTTATGATATAGCATCACATGAATGTTTATTGAATTTGAAAGTAGACCAGACCATTGATCAAAATTTTAGCAGTACCTGTCAACGAGTCCCACCCGAGTAAGCTTGTGAGGATTTTTTCGCAAGCATTCGGACAAGCACTGAGCATACAGTGCTTATTAATATACGTTGGGTACGGGCAAACCGTTATATATAATTAGCATCTTCTCAACGCAAAAAATACATCTTGAAAACCTATATCTCGTTGATTCAGCAAACCATACATTATTCTGAAGAATCGGCAGGGTGGGCATTTCAGCGGTATATTTTACACATGTACAAATGCTGTCCATGGGAGCCTTGTGGGTTGGATGGAATTGAATGAATTAGTTTTGAGTTTCCTTTTTACATTTTGTGATATAAACGGGTTTCCCTTCTCGGAAAGCCTTATTCCACTTCAACATGACACTCGGGCCGTTTTCCAATACTCAACTTGGGCTCCGTCTCAGGCTTCAACTGTTTTTTTAATTCCTGTCTTTGAGGCTGTAAACGCAATAGTAAGTCTCATAGTACCACAACACATTAAGTAAGATGCAAATGAGCCAAACATTACAGTATTTCAATTTAAGTTAAACGCTTCAGGCCCACAATCGAGGATTGGTTTCCTGGACGAAGCCCAAGACGGAGACGAAGTTGAGTATTGGAAAACGGCCTCGGTTTCTGTACTATTTTACACAGCACTAACCCCAGCATCCCCTCCACTGACTTATAAGTTGGCACAGCAGATATTTAGCTTAGAAAATTGACGTGTCTTTAGTTCCATTTTTATTTGGAAACGTTTTCGTGTCCACAAATCTCCCCAAATCTATTGGCTAAACGGACAGATCTTTGAGTTGCTAAGAACTGCTCGACAGTAGACATTGCCCAAGGGTTTAATAAAAAAGGCAAACAATGCACTGTCGACGTGTTTGCCGTAGTAAGGGTACTGTGAAGGCATATTGATTTTTCGGTTAGTGAGCTGGCGAGCAACCCTCGGCGATTGTGTTGCACACAACAAAACCCCAACAATACAATACAAATCGTTTTCAGAATTGCGAATGTCAACGTGGTGCTTCGAGAACCTCCAAAGCGCCCTTATAAAGTGTTGAAGTACAAAAGGCTCATCACAACGGCAGCGCAGCACAGATATACCGTATAAAAGAATTCCATTGCCCGTAAGTCATGCTCACACGCTCTCCTTTTTGAAAAGTGCCTTTTGAAACAAACGCTCCCCATGCGCAACTGGTTTCAATAGACTGATGGCGCCCGCTAAGTCACGTGACCTATAGTAGGTAATAAATATCAACAAACACGGCATCCACCAAAGGCAAAGTGTTTCATAAGTATCATTTCCAAAAATAAAGCCGACGGTAGGTACCGTACTCAGCGCCGGGTACTACCGTATATCGGCAATATTGGTTGCACTCAAAACATAATGAAGCAAGATAGAGACGGGAGACCCCCCCCCCGCTTTGTGTTAGTCATTGTTTCACTGGAATCTGAGGAATTCCTTTTAGACATCTTGGGGGATGTGTTAGGTCACAATAGTCTAAAGTGTGTATACCGATTGGACATGTTGGGGGAGGGGTGTCCCTCGGTCTCATTTCTTGCTGGGTCAAAACACAACTCAAAACACACTTTGCGATGGGAGTGATACCCACTATAGGTTACATGATTCGGTGGATGTAACCGGTTTATTTGACCTAGTGAAAAGCACCTTCACGGTGTACATTTTAATTGCCGTGCAAGGCATTTTGGTGACTAGTATAGACGACCAATACACTGCCGGACCTCTCTCCTTCGACACCTCCCTTGATTACCGTGTAAAAATGTTGGGTGCAATCTTCCAATCTATGATTGCTGTGATTTTACACCTCCAAGTTCAATCCAACATTGTTTTCTGGGTTGTTTTGCTCAAAGCTAGAATTATCCATGTAAGTATAAAACGTGGTATATTCTCACCCTCTTTCGCCAACTGGCTACACCCAAGATTTAGTGGAAAGGTCTATAGTTTTATAAAAGATTTGTCGACGATAAAAAATAACCAAAATACCTGGCAAGATCAGAGTTTTTGCAATTAATGAGGGAGGGGGGTGACCGACAAACAAAGCATGAAATCTAATAAACTGCTGAAGCGATAACTGGTTTTGGATTAGGAGGACGCTAAAGCTAAAACATTTCTGAAGCTGTAGTGCATTACGCTCCAGCTACGGCAATGAAACCAAACACATGACGCCCGGCCTCCCGAGTTTCGTTACTACCCGCGGCTGGGTTGACATTGATACGATTTAACAACACTGTGTTTTATTGCCAACCGAGCATACCCTACTTCAAAGGCAAACACAAAAGGCCATAAAGATAAATGTATAAAGAAAGATTCCTTATAAACCACCTGCCCTTTAAGAAAAAGACACAAGTGGAATAAAATAAGTTAACATCTGGCGGCGGAAGAGTGGCAAAATCCCTCTTCCAAGCCTACTAAAACAATAAAAACCACATCACAGTGAAGTGAATAAACCTCATATCATGTATAACATGGTCAGAAAATTCGGAGTGATTGTTATGCAACTATGACACACCCAGGGTGCGTCATTCAACTCTGCCCTACACATGTCAATATGCAAATTACTCATTTCTTAAGTCATGTAATAATACTATTTTGAATTCAACATGACAGAAATGCTAACAGTATCAAAATATTCACGTGAAATGGGGTTTACATAAAGCACTTTATGCTACCCCAATGACACTTCCAAAAGTAATGGCAAAACCTCATTCACGAGGTCGTTGACCGACTGACCAAACCGTGTACTCTATAAATGCGTATTTTGATTAAATACACAGCGCATGCCTGTAAGAGTGCTATGTTTGTCACAGGGATTCTCTAAATCTCTTTTAATCAGCAAATATTTGTACATCTGGTATAACCTGTGTCAAGCTTGGCGTTCGATTATTCTTGTTCGGTTCATTCAAGTGCAATACTCATGAAACACCCGCCCTATAACGGTATGACGGACGAGTCTGATCGCAGGATGTCTTAACTGTTCAAAATGCAATATTCGCTGTTACTGTTTGTAAACAAATGTAAGTTTTGAATACTTGGCATGACTTTGTTGACAAAGTAAAGGCTAGTGGCTGTATGTTGTATTTTTTGTTTACTATATAGTGGTACCCTGTGTACTATCTCACTACGTTGATGTGTTGTGATTTACCTGTGGCTAGTGAGGAGATCACAATACATATACGTTCTCTCTAAAGTTCCTATACGCCTCTTTAGCGGGACTTTATCGTGGTCACGTTTGGGGGCGTGGCACCACTGTTATGTTGGATATCCAACGGTAACTTACCGGGTTGTCCTGTCCATGGTAGGTCCCTACGCTTATGTCAACGCCCGGTCTGCTGGGTACTTTGAACGGGTTATTCCCCATCCTGCCGGCACGTTGATCGAAACCACCAAGGTATCCTTTCCAAATACAAAACCTTCAGAATCGAACAAAAGTGTCCACGAAAAGCTAGGAACCAGCAACGAAACCGATCTTTACTCCAAGGAACTTTCGGAGCATGTGGGCCTTTTGATAAAGGCGTGTCTCCACTGCTGGAGCCTCTAGCACAAGACCGGCAAAACCGGTGCGCATGACTTGTTCAACCATACTAACGTGCATAAGGCAGATTTGGCCTTGCACAACTGCCTCTTTCAAAACGGTTGACAAAAGCTGCGTGAGGACGTCACCGTAGCGTTTGTTTACAATCAGGCTGTGTAGGCGTGTAGGGCCTTTGTCAAACTTCTCCAAAGTGGAACGAGACCTTGTCCAAGGGTCACAAGCTTTTATGATTCGCACTGTCCAAGCTGAAGGCCAGCATTAGCTTGACCCTCGCGATTTTTTGCACTTTACTAGTCTTGCCATATATTCGATAATAACACATCAACATATGCATGTGGTCATATATTGAAGAGTCACCCATTATCTGGGTAGTATTTCACGTATTCGAGCGTGACATGATCAGTGCTACCGCTTGCGTGCTTGACAGGTATACCCAATTACCCTTTAACAACAATCAGTGTCTGCGTAGGTGTAAAAGTATACAAGATACGTTTTCGAAAGCCCCACAAAGTATGCTCTTGCTATGTCAAAGCCGTATGTTTGCCAAGAAGTGGATGTTAAACCAATTGTTGGTCGTCATTCGTCTATGAGGTCCAATCTGGAGTACCACGTGACCACACAATTACCCCAAGTTAGCAACAACTCCAGAGTAGAGTTTGGTTAGTAAACGTGTGTCGTGTTTAAAACTTGCAAGTAGGGCCCATTTTCACGTACGAAAGATAAGTAAATCTGTGTCATATGGTACGAAGGTCACCACCTGTTCCGTGTCCAGTTGTCGTTATCGTTCCAAAAGCCCAGCACTGGGTGCTGGTTCTGTATTTTCCGACAATCTTTTCGCCATTTTACAGAGTTATAAAGGCTTTGTTACAACATAATGTTTCAACAACCGATAATAAATCACTGACAAATTGACCGATACTGTGTAGCCAACCGATCACAAATTAAACGAATGTGTATCGCCAACCGATCAAGATCCACAGAATGGGAAGGCCTATATTTTTCAACATTGATTCGTTTAACTTAAAGTGTGCCACAGTCGGTAGCAAGCACACGACGAACGCAAGAGCGACATTTTTACCAGCTTCCACGATGGACCACGAGTTTGCTCCGTCTGAAGTTGTGCGAATCCCCACTTTTCACCCACAATGCACTGAGGTAAACATTGCGTTACGTCATTATGCTAATAGTCAATTCTACACTCTCACTACCGGCTCCCTATTGCTGACCAGATTAAGTAAAAAATTCTTTTACTCATTTTTCATGCCCGTCATGGTTCTGCTCCAACATACAACATTGATTTATTTGCTCATTACCGACCATTGAGGCAATTGAGATCATCTCTTGCTTCCCTGCTTTAAATCTGTTGTTTTGAACAGGAGCTACCCGTTTAAGAGTTTAAATGTCTTTGTTGGGTTTAGTCACTCTTATCCACACACTTCGAATAGCGCCCTCCTATTCCTGTCCGCTGTGCATCAAAAAGGCTGATGGTACTCGCCGGCGGAGCACCATCGACAGTGAAACTAAACAGTGGCATTCGTGAGCCGTTTTAAATCCTCATACAAAAATGCGCTCCTTTCTCAATTAGGCTAATAAAGTAACAGCCCCTTTCCTTGACCACACTATGTTCGGTTTGTTGAGATTTTGAAAAATAAATAATTCCACGCATTTCTCACAAAGGTTTCCTATGAGATGTTTCTTCTCGGCCAAATCTGACAGTATTGAAACCCTTGACCATTTCAGACAAACGTTCACTGCAAGTCGATTGGAAATAAAATAGTGCTGAGGGAATGTCGTTGTTTTAGGAGGTACCAGCAAGTTTACACCGTGCATAAGTGACCGATTCAAACAAGGAAAAAAGGGGGGCATTTGTTTATATTGCCTCACTTGACCTGAAGCAGAGAAACTTCCAAAGTTCCAATCCGGTGTTTGTTCTTCGCTGTCAAGTGAAGCGGAAGTTGAGAGTGGGGTCTTTGATTTAATTAAACCCTAGAGAAATGTACAGTGGTTTCCACACTTCACTTGATGTGACATTGAGGTTTTCTTACTTGCCATAAAAAAGTATTCAAAATAACTTCTGCATTTTCTTGACACGAATGGCGTTACTATATTTGCTGTGGTTGCAGAACATTTGTAAATACGAGAGTCGCCAGACCACTTGAATAGGGGTAGGCTTAGGTCTCTTCGTGAAATTTGCGGACCATCAGCAAATGTTATGAGTGTATAATACACATACGTTCACCCACCGCTGCTAGTGCACCGCTGAGTTAATACACGGGTTTGTATGGGGTCGGGCATGACGGGCGAGTCGCGTTCTGGTCACGTCTCCTACGACTACGGCTTCGAATTTTGATCAAACGATGAAGAGCCATAGCCAGTGATCGATACTAGTGGATGTTGCCAATATAGTACACATAGCGTGTAATATAAACCGTTGAAAATATTGCTTACAGGAGTTTTCTGGATATATGCCCAACTTATATATTTACAAAGGACCTTAGTCATGATATAGGCCTACACGATAAAGCGAAAAGTGCTATTTTTTAAGTCAAGCCAGTATACCGATCCTTAATTTTTTAATTTATCATAGAGCAATTTTTATCGATACCATTTAACCCTACCGAATTTTATACTATTCGAATATTAACTCGACTTTCGGTTAGGTGATGACTTGCTGTAACAAATTTGGTTCACGCTGTGATTTTATTCTAAGTTCTTGAATCTGGCTTTTAAATATGCAGCAAGCTGATGAGCATCAGGATGGCTTTTAGTTCAGCGCTCGCTTCACCTTTATGTATTTCAAATTCTTGGGAAAACTCCGGATGCAAGAATGTCGTAATTCATTTTTCTGAGGAACAGAGGAAATCAACGAATTTCACTGCTCGAAAAAAAGACTACTTCTGCATTAGATGACTGAATAAAAAAAGAATTACATCAAACATCTCGTTTCCATCATACAAGCTATGCTGGCGTTCAGTTTTCGGCTCCGAATAAGAAGCGAAACTACGTTGAGGGAGGAAACCACGTACGTTTCAGAGGAAAATTATTAACTGCGCATGTCCCATTTTAGGGTCATTTGCATATGTAATGAGGGGCACGAGAATTCGTGTCGGGCAAGCTGCTGCTTCATTTCATGAAACCCACGTCATATTTTAACTTTTTAGAAATAAAATACCTGCCCCAAAAACATTTTTGTTGTAAGATAAGGCCTTTTCCTGACGTGTTTTGTGAAAATAAAATCGGGAAATAGTACCAGAATGGTCAAAACTAGTGCTTTTTGTGAAAAGCTCTTTACGTAAGCGATAGTTTGTTCACGTTTTGATGCGATATTTGAAGTCTCGAAACAAAGAATTCAAAGTTTTCCTAAAGTTTTCAAAAGTGAGCTGTGGTGGAGAAAGGAGTGAAGGTTTTAGATTTACTGACAGTTTTGCGCTAGAGTTTGTTTCCCTTCCCGACGAAAAACATTTGCATATCGATCGTACTCAGCACCGATTCCGTTTATCACGCAAAATCTAACGTCCTTGCAAGCTTTAGAATTCAATGACAGTGGGTGTACGCGTGTAATTATACCGTACACTGTACGCGGCTGGATCGGTTTTACGCATGTAAAACACGTAGATTGCAATGTAAAGAAGTGTCTATACGTAAGTCAAAAAAAACAAGCAAGATAAAACTTTTTGTATTGTGTAGTTGAAATTCTGGCCTGGCGTATGCAGTGTCTCGTTGTTCTGGGAAGGCTTCCAAAATTGAGAAATTTAGTGGAAAAAGATCGAGAGATCGATTGAACAGGGAAATAGTTTTTTTTATTTATCTTAGCAACCACTTTGAGGCTAAATTTCATATTTATGTAGCATTTCTTTTCACGATTCTGTGGTGTTTTATTTCGTGTATAATCCTTCTATAGAGCATACAAGGAGTTGCAATGTGATCACTTGTTAATTTTGTGCAAACGAAGTCTTCAAAACGAGAAGGCTCAACAGAGAAATTTGGAAGGGCTGCGTAGCATCGTGATCAGAATATCGACGAGAATACAATATCAAATCAGTGCTCTGAAATATTTGATTGCTGAGCTTTCGGTAACTGAGTACCTTCTTCTGTGTAACTGAATCTGCTTGCCCTGAAGAAGACACTCAGTTACCGAAAGCTCGGCAATCACATATTTTAGAGAACTGATTTGATATTATATTCTTGTCGATAAGGCTCAACAGAGGATTGGCAAGTTGCTAAGGATAATTCCATGGTTCACGCTGGTTTGGTCAAGTAACCGCTACGCACGGTCAAAGTCGTCAAACAAATACCTATGTGTTCATAAATTTAGACACGACACATTTTGGTGTTAATAACAAGACCAAACATACGTTTTTAGGGTGTGGTAACGCTTTCCGAAAACCTTGAGATGTCCAAAGAGGTGTTTAATTTGAAACTTTTACGTGGTTACAATTAACGCAAGACCCCTTTATAATGAGAGTTGGTTTCTACAGTGAAGATCCTCTTACTCCAAGAAAAACTTTGATTATTAAAGATTATTTTCTGTAGGTTACTCTGGTTGCGAGCCTTACTTTTTATTCTAATATTTATGTCATAATAGCCAAGGAAAGGTGTCAACTGTGACGTTATTACTCCAATTTCTTTGAAATTGTTAGCACCAGTGACATGTACTTCTTTCGAGTCACTACCAGGAATTAAAATTTTATCGTCAATAAAACTGAAATTTTACTCGAATGATGAGTAAAAACTGAACTGGTCGCTAAACAAGGTCGCACGTTCCTGGTGAGCATGTTGCTGGTCGTACAGGATCTGTCCGTGCATGGATCATGAGCGTGAACGCAAACGCAGAGGCGTCGTGAGGGAAGACGGGGTACAAAGATGGAATATAAAAGGGAAAAAACAAAAACATATAGGAAGAAATCACAAATTTTACTTGAAAATACCTTAAAATAGCCCCTATCAACTGTAAATGGTTTTTATAGGTTGCTGCTGATAAGTGCTTTGCCCCCCCCCCAAAAAAAAACCTGGTACGTCAAAGAACAAGCATGACGTCATCAGTACGGAGGCCTGTCTTAGAAATGGGAACACACTGAAGCGTGAAGTCCTACACGTATATTAAAGGGTAGAAAATCAATGATGAGAGCGCCATTTCCCCCATTCTACACGCCATTTTATGGAAGGTTCAAATACAAGTTGTTCCCCAAAGGTCATTTTCGTATTGCATTTAATGCCCATTTATCTTTTGTCTAATTTATGTTTTGTAAATAAAGAGAAGTCTTCAATTATTTTCTAAGAGGCACCTTGGAATTAACATGAACATCAGTTGTTTTTAAGCAATGCCTTCTCAGCCACCCATAAGTCCTGTGCAATAAGTATTTTACAATTGTGTGTTTGTGTTTGTTTGTTCTGTGCAAATTCGTTTTCGTTGAAAATTGGGGGTTGTTTATTGGTTTTTGTGTCTTCTTTTTTACTTTTGTCTATTTAGTTTTAATTTATTTTGCAGGATGTCTCACAGCAGTTTCTTCTGGAAGACGTTATTCCTTCATGATTTGTACATTTTTCCCTAGTCAGAAGATATAAAATGTCTTCACATTTGGAAAATTTTCAAACAACTGCATCAAAACCACGTATGTGCAGCAAAAATAAGTAAACCTACACACAAAGAAAACACATAAGAGAGAAGAGAAGACCATTGCGTAATCGTTCAATTCGAACCATAGTCGTTTGATTTCTAAGGTTCGTTTCGTCTTTAGCATAAGCAAATATCGATAAATATCTTGATTTTTTTTAATCAATGTTGTTTTTTAATTTCAATTGATTTTTCATCATTGCCAAAGGCATTGGATGTTGTAAAGTAAATTTAAACGACCGTCTCTGAAAGTTAAATATCACAATTCTTTTCTAGAAAACTCGCACGTGAATTGTATTGAAAGCTCGCTGGCATTTGTGTTGTGTGTTAATAAGTGCAAGAAGTGTAAACCATACCAGTATGTTACGTGCAGAACAGCCCATACAAAAGTCGGCTGGGCAACCCCAAGAACTAATGAAGGGATGTTTTCATGTTTTAGGGGAATAAATACACATGCAAGAGGAGATGAATACTACTCCATTCAATGTTGCACATCAGATACAGACAGCAAATTACTTCGGGCCTGTTGGTTTCATACGGATCTGGATCTCCATCGGTGGTCTTAACGCTGGTTGAGTCCCAATGTTAGATCCGCGTGAAACAAACACCACCTACCAGTGCCGCCTGCACTATGCACAAAATTGATGGACTTCTTTTTTTCAGGAAACTGGCCCAATGCACCCCTTCCATAACGTAGAGTTAATTAAAGTGAAAGTTCATATCACAAACTTTGTCTTACAGTAAAAGAAATAAAGGAAATTAATTTGAAAAATGATTTTTCATCCTGCATTTTCATTTTTTCCACAGATGGAAATCATGGCAATGATTTAAATTGTATGATTTAAATCAAAC
The DNA here is from genome assembly GCF_001949145.1 of Acanthaster planci. The sequence continues at coordinate 2,786,997 of NW_019091375.1, forward strand.
AACCTCAGTACAAGCAATTTTTGCCATAAACATGGAAGTTGATTTGAAAGTGTAGCTAACCTTTTTTCACTGGTGGACTGGATTTTGTGCCGAGTAGTCAACGTGCAGGTATCATCAGTAAGAGTGACTTCCGTCTCAGGTTACAGAAGATGAATGGGAAGCGTTGCCATCAGAGACTCCTTTTGAGGGCAACGGAAGGTGGCAGATTTTGTATAGCGCAAGATACCAGCATGTTTTCACAGTTTTGCTGTCGTAAAACTTAGAAGCAGTGATTTAAAAAAAAGTTCACTATGTTTCAAGGTAAGTGTATATTCCATCAAACCACATCATACGGAAATGAATCACTTTGCCAATGGTAAATTGATTTGTTACTCGTGAATGTCAGAAACCTGTTACCTACATTATGTATATTACAGCATGGGTACTATGTTGGAACTTAAAACATTCGCATCTACCATTAGCTCGAGGCTAAAATGATATGAATAACAACCATCCCGTTTTAGTTGATAGGTGCGTTCAAACCTAGGCCTAAGCTGACTTTATCCAATAAATGATTTATGCTGGTTTGGCGGCTCATTCATGAAACACATAGCAAGGCCATGAGTAATGCTCACCTTGGGCGTATGTTGTAACTTCGGGGCACACGATCTGGCCACGAGTTCGCAATTCGACTTGTAACAATGAGTAGTTAAATATCAAACAATTAGAAGGCCTCCAGCCACACATCCTTGGAAGGGGAGAAATGTTGTTAGCTAGTTTACGACATGTTTCGGGGACACCTCGTTATGAAATTTTGGATTGTCCAATTCCACAATTCTAATTATGCTGGATTTGCGGGGGAGAGTGATTAAATTCTTCAGGTAATCCATTGGTAATCTTCCGAAACCAAATGGCAACTTACTGGTGTTGTAGGCCTACTCATGGTAAATATAGTTCCTTTCCGGTCACTTGCCTTAAAAAATAAATTGTTGAGCCTTACATGAACATACTCAAATCTACAGGAAAATATCATTTGTTATCATAAATAAAAGTAAACCAAAACGAAGATCGGTGCATGGGGGAAAACGTTTCAATTATGAAATATTTCAATCAGGCTTACTCAACAAAGAATCACAACTCACGGTAGCTTTCAACATCCATGTAAGGTGGGACTTGTCTTCAGCTAAATGAAAGTTTCAACCGTTCCTGTAAAGGTTTTACAACATGCACGACTCCGTGCATTGACCTTCATGGCTAAAAACATCTTGGGGAAAAATCTGAGTCTTCAAGCTAGTATTGTGAGGAACTAAAGTGAAAAAGGAGGTTAAATAAATTTAAAATGGAGCCACTGTGACATAGTTTAACCGTTCAGGCAAATGCAAGCTCTCGTTTAGTAGATCTGTTTCTATTAGCCGTTCCCATATAGGCCTATTCTCATTGTTTAGACGGTTTATTGATTTATTTCTAAAACAAAAACATCATTTGTATACCAGTGAACATTGCAATCGTTACGGCCGTGAAACACTGAAAGCGACTCATGTCTTGTGGGAGTTGTCTGTACTCTTTGTGTTAGTCAGATTGATTTAATTTTAAGTGCAAAATTAAATCAAACAGATTGACCAATAACTTCATCTGATATCTTTCAAGAATAAAACTAACTCGTTTACAATAAACACTTTTAGGCCTACTACAAAAAGCAATCAGTGGGATTAATTTATTCTCGAAACAGTTGGAAACATTTACATATTAAGTTCACATTCACTCAATTTATAATCACAATGAGGCAATAAATGACGCCGTAATCGCAAGCACAGGTATTATCATCATCCATTCTCCCGAGCCGGTCTTAAAACGTTAAAGTCCGACCAAGCACATGTTTATTCCCATTCATAAATACCATTTGGATACTAAATAATGTTACACATGTGCAATTCTTCCAGAGGTGCCATTCAATGTATTTCACCTGTCAATAATAGCCCGAGGAAGGAACGCCGAGAGAGGGTTACATTTCAGAGTAAAGGTCCTATTTATATGTGACCTTTCCAAGTTAAAATGCAAACTCTTGGAGTGTGTTATGTTTTGATTTCTATCCGTTACTATTTTTAGGCCACGGAGTTTAGTCCACTCACAGCTGTAATCAGAGAGCAAGGAACAGATCTATGCTGGAACAAGGCAATTACGGTTTCGTACGAGAAGTACACTTCATTTGCGCAAATTACTTATAGCCTATTGAAAGACAAAACGAAATGAAACACTGTTGCCAAAAACCGAAGTAAACATTTGATCCTATCGCTCGCTTTAAACAGAACGACTAGGAATTGTTTGGACTCTTGTTTTCATCCAACAAAGTTCGTTTTCATCTTCTCCCGATAAATACCTGCAAAAATATTCAAGGCCACATTGACAGGTGTGTGGATGCCAAAGAAAACAATCCATGGAGATTGACGGTATGAAAGGCCAGTTGATGGACGCCAGAGTGTTCGTCAGTCCCTTGTCCATGTTAACAGGCCACCCATTTCAAACACCAACCATTCTTGTAGCCTTGTCCAAGGCGGTCTCAGCGCTTTTTGTAAAACTTAATGTCTTTACCGAGACAATCGAGCTCGGGCCTCAACAGACACACACATTGTGCACTGACGGTATAGGCCATCACGAACGAGTACTCGCACCTATACCCAGCAGGCCAGATTCAGCGAACGGCGTAATCAAGGCTACCATTCTACTTGTACACCCATACAGGGTGTTCAAAAAAAAAACCAAACCCTGAGGAAAGGGGTTCATATGCCCAAACCGTGTAAATAATCGATATCTTATCCAGGACAAGCATGACAGAGGACAACCCCATTCACTGGTTTATCCAAAATGTTACAACGGAGTTCGGATGCCCCATTTTCAAGACAATGGCGTTCAGTCATGCATTACAGGAGGGATACCATCAAGGTATCATTAGAAAGAATACTGCTTCTACTTTTCGGACACCCTTATACATTATGATCATATCTCATGGTTCGGGCATCATGTTAACTCCTTTCCTCGGGGTTTGTTTTTTCTGGGACGCCCTGCATAGGCATGGTTATGCTACAGAAGTTTTACACGCGATAATCTACAGAATTTTTCACCTACGTGACTGGATTGCGCAAAATGTAAACAATACCACCATATGTGGACCGCTGTGGCCACGGTGATCGCATATAATTCTACGGGCAGCTTCACCACATACAAGCGCACGTGCAAACGCTGCATGTTTGACTTGTTTATCTTGAATAAGTAGATTACCATCGCGACATTATGCACTTTACCTCCACAACACAGTCTAGCACGATTGTGAATTAGTCACAAGAAAAAGGTCTATACCCAATTTGCCAAACTGCAGCTTTTAGTCTCCAGCTAGCTGGGGCGGATCCAGAAATCCATGCATCCCTTCCCCTAAAAAATCGCTGTTTTTCCTTATATGAAACTTGACAGGAGATTTTTGTTTCATTTCATCTCCCTCCTTCCCAAAAGCATGTAAAACTGCAGCCTCCTCGCTCAAACAGGACATAAATGGTGAAATGAAAAAATCCATTTTGCCTACCCCCCGTTAAAGTTTGCCTTCCAAACATTTGATTCTGGATCCGTCATTGGTCTCCAGATACGACTAAGAGCTTAAATGGCACATCGTATGGTGGCCCTGAAGGGACCTGTACATTGTGTTTTACATGTAGCGCAGGTGGCTGACAGGTGCAATTCCGATACACAGTCACAGACAAGTTGCTGCATGGCCTCCGCTGAACTTCAAATTTGCTCATTCCCACCAGGGCTGTTATACCCAGCAAGAAATGAGACCAAGGGGTACCCCCCCCAACATGTCCAATCCCTATACACATTCCAGACTATTGTTACTTAACACACACCCCCCAAGATGTCTGAAAGGAGTTCCCCAGATTCCTGCCAGACAATGACCAACACAAAGCAGGGGGGGGTTCTCTCCGTCTCATACCTTGCTGCATATGTAGGCTTTTGCCTGGTGAAAGGGTATTCTGTAAGTTCAATTGAAAAAAAAAATCTGCACACCATTCTGCATGGCAAGTGGACGACTTTAATCCCCTTCATTATGGTACAGAAGGAAGTACAGCCGTTGAACAAGGATTAAACAAGGTTTGCTGTCTAACATAACGCACCTGTGTACTCTGAACGTTCAATATGCCGTCGTTATGCACAGGCAGCTATCAGCTGATCAAAGGAACTTTGTATTTTTCCCGCCCGATTAATTAAGAAAATTAAAAGGAAAAAAGGAGCGACCAAAGATACGATCACAAACAGAGGGAAGAAACAATGATAGGGTGAAAAGCGAATGTTTAGGCCAAAGATATACGAAATCCTCTGAAATATTTTTGGATTTCGTCTTTCGTTTTGTTTTTACACATTGGTAGGCACATGCAATGTGCTAAACACAGTCAGCCGTTTGAAATTCGGGCTCATTGAGGATGTTACGCATCTTGATTTCATGACGAAAATATGAGGGAGCCGACAACAGCGATTTTCATTTCTGCGGGTTCCTGACTGTAGTCCGGGCATCATTTCGTACGGTAGTCATGAATTTTAAGAACCCGCGACATGTACTGTCATTCTGAGGCAAAATGCTCCAGACATGTTTTGATATTATCATAAAGCTGCAACTAAGAAAAACTTTAGTGATAGTATGCTTGGCAGAACGCAATAGTGATTCTTTTTTCGTTTTTATCACCATATACCGCGCTGAATACCACTGACCGATTTGCAGTATGCTTCTATTGTGAATGTATTCCTATACTTTTTTCCTGGGGGGGTTAGGGGAAGCTCTTCCGCTCAAAATAAACAAATACAAAACTGAATATCAAATTAACACGGAGTTTTGTGGGTAGCTTACTATTATGGTAAAAAATATCTGCATTCCACGAGCTAGTGGACTCGGAGGCATTGAACCCGGCCGCCCTTTAGCCCAGGGACGAGTGACAAGGAGCTTAACGAAACTGCAGAAAGGAATCGAAATAAAGAAATCACCCTAGCGAAAACGTTAGCGGTTAACGCCCTTTAACACTCAGAACATACTTCCGTCCTTTCCCTTTTTGCTTTGTTTGTTATCTGTTTGTTTTCCTTGGGCAAATTTTAAAATTTCAGCTTCCTCATCATTTTTGCCTTCTAAATCATTTTCAAACGCCTAGCGTCGACACGAAATGACAACATACCCCAAATTTTGGCCACGGTACACATTTCTGTTTCAGAAGAGAAAACTGCCTGTAGTCGTAAATTCTCAACTTGCTGCACTGCAAATGCATCAATAACTATGAATATTTGAAAATAAATGGCAGGTGTATGCGCCTGTCCACATGGACAGTTGCAGTCCAATAGCTGGACATATCATGAGCAGCCATTTTATTTCCAAAATCGGAAACTGGCGTGACGGTTACTCTCTGTAGAAACAGAACCGTGTGATAGGTGTCACCATTGTTGGGGAACTATTAGCAGGTATATGCGCCAGTACACGCACTGAACAGTTATTTTGTTTAAAAAAAATCAAAACCAGCAGCTTTGTCTGGAACTGTCAATGTGCGCCCTCACTGGAGGGCAGCACAAGGTTGCCTTTCGTTAGTATCACAGTTATCTGCCCTATTCTTCAAGACACATCAAGCACGTTCTCGCTCACCCATGGCCTCTTCAATGGAAGATTTTACTTTCATACCCCACTCGTAAGAAATTGTTCATGATTAATGGACAAAAAACGAAAATCTGTTGATGGGCGCACTATGTACGCAGCATGTCAGAACTTAATCTGCCTATGTGTTGTGTACGTGTCTGGAGGCTCAACACCGTATAGTTTGCGGCTGTAGCCAAAGGAAAGACGATATTTACATGAGACTTACCAGATTTTTTTATCTTCTGGTTAGCTCTATAAAACCGACACAAATCAGATTAAATATCCCTTTCCAGCATAGCACGTTGAGCAGTACGATGGACGCCATGTTGTGTTGTTGTGTACACGTCTGGTGGTATTATCCCCATTAATAAGACCGTTTTATTTGTGTAGGTGGTATGCGTATACCATCAGTATCCGGTTCGGGTTGTTTTTTTTTTCCTAGGAAGGTTAAGGGTAATGTACGGTGGTTAACTGCAAGCTCGGTCTGGTTAGTGGACACTTAGAAACTTAAGTGCTAAGGTCAATGTCGGGCTTTACTTTATAAAACATCCTCCAACCAGTTCCCCACCGAGAAAACAATTACAACATGTAGAATCGAAACTTCGGCTTGTTGGTTCTAAACGCTCTTCTAACAGAGCTAGGATGGAAGTCGGTCAGAGAGCAATTTTGTTGTATGTTACACTTAAAAGTTTGTGTGCTCCATGTATGGGAATCGCCCCCAAATGATAAACACATGTGCAACGGTTGAGAAACGCCCATTTTATTATAATTACCCCAAACCCTCCTAGGAAAAAAAAAATCGCAATTCAGTTTAAACCACGCCCACTACACAAAGAGTTCACTGATGTTTCGAAATCGAAATACGGTTGTGCGCGAACACGACATTTTCTTCTTGGGGCCTACCCTCCGTTGATGAAATGGACGGCTGTAATGTTTAGATAAGGCGGGGCTGACCAAAAATGCATGAAAATAAAAGAAAGTACATGGATATTCAGAATTACTTTGCTTTTACGTTCGATATTGCTGTGGCTCTGAAACGGTTGTCGATTCGACCATGTTATAACAAGTCCTGTTGAGGGCATGTTGACAAACCTAAACTTTTTCTCGCTTTGTGCATGCTACGCTTTGGCCACACGTTCTACGCGCTATGGGCATTGGGCATTATTTTGCAGATTGTTGCTACTGCTGTGACATATTCCAGTCAAAAGTAACTGTAGCGACCGTACATCTCATGTAGCAGAGGGCGCACTTCATGACAGGCAGAGGGCGTGCTTTGTGTGCGCGATGCAGCCCGACGTAGCGTGTATTAAAGCAGGGCGATTGTATCGATAGCAATCACATGTCAGCGACCGGAACAGAATTGCAGGATTTTTAGGTTCAAAAACATAATTTGGGGTAAGTAAAGCAAGCATATTTCTGTCAACATTGGGCATATAAAGAGGTTTTTTATTGGGCTTAAAATGAAGTAGTTTTGGGAGTCTTAAAGAGCTTAAAAGCAGACTCATCTCTGTGACCCAATAATATAATGCTCGGCTCGTCTCAAGTTTTATGTACCCATCTCATTGAAGATTAGTGTTCATACATTATTGACAGGGACTCAGAACTGTAATCCACTTCTTTTGTGTTCACAGTCCCTTGTCAATGCGGCCTACCAGTCCAACTCTAAAAAGGGAGGGTTACTTGAGATGGAGGGGCTGATCTACCAATCTTTATCAACGCACTGTTGTATGTAGAAGCCCCTGTGTGGTATTGAGACAGTATAAAACTGCAATCAAACTGCAATCAAACGACGGAATCCTGTCGTGTTTATGATGATTGTTTAAATTGGAAAGAGCCCAGGTTAACAGTCCTACAAAATGTATTAAAGAGGTAGGCTTGACAAGTAAGAAAATATTTCTGAAATGTTAGGTAATTTCGATTTTTCTTCGTTTTAACTTTACCCTTAGAGATCTGCGGTCTAGAATCACGTATGGCCAAATGGGCCAATGAACAACAGAGTTGGCCCCCCATAAGTTGGCACCATATTAGACTGGGCTGGGCTGCACGTTTCGCGGGAAACCCTGCTTAGGGTTAAAATATTAATTATTCAAGGGCGTCTCTTTTCCTCTTTTGAGGCTTGTCATTTTGAAAATACATTATTTGAAGCATAATCTGCTCTTGTAAATGAAGTGGTGCTTGAGTTTGTGAAAACTTGACAGTCTTTCAAGTTTCGCACCTGTCATACCGATATTTTTCTGTTTCGACGATCCATCACATCACGATAACTCTTATGAATGAACTTCTGTGAAAATAACCGCAACCAATGTAAATATTTAAGAGAAAAATCCTGAGCTTTTGAGGCCCTCCTTCGACGAAGTAAAGACCCGGGGTCTTTACTCATGCATTTTGTATTTGTTTGACCTGGCTGCAAAAGTGGGACGTGCACGCAACCGTATTTCGCTTTTTGCAACTGTCGAAACAGCGTATTACATGGACCCACAGAACCGGAAGTTAACGCGCAACTTGTCTATTTATCCGTTTTCCAATACTCAACTTCGGCTCCGTCTCAAGCTTCAACTGTTTTTTACTAGCTGACTTTGAAGCTGTAAGCGCAGTAATCAGTCTAATAGTGCCACAGAACATCAAATAAGATGCAAGAAAGCCTAAAATTACGGTAATCCGATGTAGTTTAAACGCTTCAGGCCACAATTGGGGATTGGTTTTGGGAACGAAGCCTGAGACGGAGACGAAGTTGAGTATTGGAAAACAGCCCAATACGGCTGTTTCCCAAAAGGTGCGCCACCAAGAGTTTGCAACGAGTTGGCCAATCACAGTGCGCGAAATTTGTCGACCGAATGCGCGTTTAGAAATGATCAACAAATTTCGCGTGTTATGATTGGCCAACGTGTCGCAAACTCTTGGTGACGCGCTATTGTTAATTGCCCGTATTGGAGGGTGAACTCTGAGGTGCGTGCGCGTGTATGACGAAGTCATTTACGAACCGGATACAGTGTGCTTGTACGCGCGGTACAAAGAAAAGCCCGGGCCTGGGCTGAACGCGGACGCGTTGTAACTACTGGACGGACTTGACAGTGGCGACGCAGCCGGCTGTGCGCGCTCAGCTGCCTTTAGTTCTCATGAATACGGACGTTTCGCAATAGTGCGCCTCCAAGAGTTTGCGACGCGTTGGCCAATCACGATGTATGAAATCTGGTGACCCAATGCGCGTTTTGAAAGGGTCTACAGATTTTGAGCATTGTGATTGGCCAACATGTTGCCAATTCTTGGAAGCGCACTATTGTGAATCACCCATATTGAAAGACCTAAAATTGTGTTTGGAAATGAATTAGGTTACATTAAGTGCATTTTTGTTATTTTTCTTGAAATCAACACTTTAACGTCTTGGGGAACCTACAGAAAAGAACTCCGCTTTCAATGCCTTTTAAAATTTAACGTAAGAATATTCCACAAAACCTGCATGCCTTTATGTTAATATCTTTTACCATTAATATTTTCATATACGTTGAGAGACAAGTAGTTTTTTTATACAAGTTAAATAAAACAAACAAATGGACTTTTCTACCAGCAACCCTCTTTTTGAATGACTTGCCCGACCATGAAACTTTGCGGGGGGTTGGAGATAACACCATATGACTCTATATAGAGTTCGATGTCCATGATATCGGTGTACAACTGTAATGTATTAAAAATGGCATATTTAAGGCTTTCAAAATTGTCCTTCCTTTTTTGAGTGATATTGAATGCATTTTAATCGTTGGAAGTCTAAAAACTTCCTCACAATCCGCTGGATGTGTGTGTGGGGGGAGGGTGATGCAAAAGACCATCCCCTCTACCTCAAAAAGCAGGGGAGGGATTCATACCCCCCCCGATTTACGCCCATGATGGTAGGCCTGAACACAATAATATCTACCCTGAAAAGAATCTGTCTATTCGGTTTCGGTTTTTACACCAAAACAACCGAGTAAAGTTTAGGGAAAGTTACTCCCTGTATTCAGCCTATGTCCCTGTGAGTCATATTGAACTTCCGTCAAGACTCACTGCACATGGCTATGGTTCATCACCGTATTAAAATTCAAACCATAGGACACTGTGCATATGTTTGAGGAAAAAAAGGAACGTATTATTCTTAATTTCCTTGTCTCTTCAATGTCAATATCTGTACTTTTTGTCGATACCAACTCAAAACACTTTCGACATCATGACTGATAACCAACGTTTGCGGCATCAGCATGTATGATGTAGTAATTTTTGATTCTCTTTATTTAAACTTTGCAAAAGAGCCGCGGGGAACGTGAGAGTTTCGGACCGGAAAAATAACTCCGAAAATTTACTTCCTGGACTTTTTCTTTCAAAAATATTTAGACAAACACATGTAGGAAATACTGTGTATTAAAAATAATAACTTGATTGATATTTTAATTGCTCTCAATTGAATTTTCGAAAAGAGAAATGAAATTAAAAGTTGCGCTTTACATTTAGTGTTTCAAGGTTTCCCCTTTTTTCATTTTCAGTCGGTGACTGCATACCCTATTAACAGCAAAAGCTCTAAAGATTTATTCATTTTGCCATGTCTAATTTACCTGCCCGAAAACTGACGGTTGTAGGTTCTTCCCGGTCATTAATCAATATTTAATATGTAATCATAACGTAGTTTGTTCTTACTCCGGTGTACATTTCTTAATGCGTGGTTATTCACTGAACAAGTTATGCGTCTCCGTGACAATACATTCACAAGAAACAAAATTGTAGATTCCCATTCCATCACTTCAAAATGAGAATTTAGTTTCTGAAAGTCCCCTTGTCTCTGTTTTAGTCATGAAATATTTCTGATCTAAATTATGTAAAAATTGCAGTAAGAACTGTTTGCATTGCATCGACGAATTTAATTCCATCATTCCCAAATAAGAAGACCATCAATTAACGCTCTTTCTATTCTGATCAGAAATCGTTAAAACAATACAGCAGGGTGTTGCTTTCAAGTGTTTATTGACTTGTACTTTCACTGCATTATTTACCATATCATTTGTACATAAAGAGGCTGATACATGTTCGTTTGGGTTTTTACAATTTTCTTTCAATAGTTATCCATCGTCATACGCCACTGTTTTACTGTCTTTTTGTTTCTAAATAGAGACATTAATACACAGTTTTCTGTCTTTGCCTTTTTCACCTCACTGTTCTGTGATACAAGGCAGTAAATCCAGGCTGTCTTCATTATTTAACCCTAAAAGAGCACGGCGGAACACCCCCCCATTTTTTCCCGATATCGCTGCAGTGCATGTTTTTCAGGAGCTGAAGCTGCCCAAGTTTTTAGAGTAACTCTTCGCAATCATTTTGACACCAATTTTGTGAAGATCGAACATACCGCTCTTAGGCAGCTCTCTTTTTTTTCCGAAACTGGTCAGCCAAATATATATCCTTTTCAACTGCCGTGCTCAAAGCGGGCTGGCACGCTTGTAGCTACGAACTTCAAATGACCATAACGAGAAAACTGTATGTCCGATTGAGGTCAAAGAGCAGATTTGTCATGATAAGGAATGTCTTTACATGTATATAAAGTCCCACCCCCCAACAAAAAAAAATAAAAATCAAGCGATTTTAGACAGCAGCCGAATCCCCCCCCCACGGCTGTGAGACGGGCCGAATAATCCGACTCAGGATTTTTTTCAGAGCCATATGAAGCCGTGCACAAATCACTTAGCTAGAGCTGAAAATGCATGACAGCCATTGAGAGTACATGTACATGAACATGGAGGCCTATACAATTTGAATACGCATGATAATTGTGTGGCGCAGCAGTATTGCACAGATTGGGAAATCCCCCGAACGTCATTCCAGTACCGGCCGTAGCCTCCGATTCCAGTCGGGATTTGATAAGGAGTCCTACGGATGATGTTTGGCCCTGTGCTAATTGTGAGCACCAGTCCCTTTGGACTGCTTTTTGTGCTTATCAATAACTCCAAGGGTGTGTAAATGAATATGCTAAAGTTGCTGGTTGACAATTGCATGGAATAGGTGACGACTCAGTCCCTGCATCGACGTAGGGCACTGGTAAAGAAGGGGAATTCCAGTTCCTTTAAAACTATTCGTACTGCATGCATAATGCTGTGTTGGGAAGTCCCGGGCACGCACACACAGAACCAAAGTCGGTTGATCCTTTAGTCGTAGCATGCAGTGTTTTCCTCATCTAGCCGGGGCAAGTAGATTTCACCAGCGTTTTGATTATAATGTTTGGTCACTTCCCAGTCTTGGTTTTCCTTCTTTGCCGTGCAGACGGGAGAATTGCGCCGAGATGACAGCGGCTTGTTTGCAGTATTCCTGTGCATCGTGTAATAGGACATTACAGACACATGATAATCGGCTGGTGTTACAGTGAAACGGCTTCGTCATTTTAAAATTATGGCCTGCGTAGCTAAGGCAGCATTTACGAGCAGAATCGTGTGGCTCGTCGTGCTGCAGTATGCCCTGCTTGTCGATTTCAGCAGGCGTACAGCAGCCGCACCGGTACCAGCTCGACCCAACCCCACCAATGACCTTGGACCAAGTACTGATGAGGAGGACGAAAACCAGGACAATCCCCCGACGTATTCCCCTGAACAAGCTACTGATGATAACTCCGACCTAGAGATTGGTTCGAACAAGGTACGTGTAGATCAAACTATAGAGTTTCATTCAGTCTGATTCTACTTCATCAGGGACCATTTTCACACATAATTCCTTCAACTAGCAAAGAGTAAAAATGCACTCTATTTAAATTCACTCTCCAACCTAAGCCAGGGAAAAGACGAATTATACCGAAATACATGTATTGGAATAGGCCCATCGAATTTTCATTGCTAACAGTGTCCTGTGGAGTGGTTGTTTTCGATCGAAATTTAGTAATACTTCTACCTCCTTTGCTTGGAAATAAAAGTTGGACCTGACCTTGTCAGCATGCCCCATAAAAGCAGGCTACTTCATGTAGGCCTGGTGACATTGCTCTCTCATAAAGGCCTTATAATTTGTTCCAAGACGTTAAGTTGTGAAATATAATTTGACACAGAGCTTGTGAAAAAGGCCCTTGCATTTTCTTTTCCTGAGAATGTTTTAACTGCCACACTTGACAATATATAGATAACAGAAACGCGCTTAATTCTTGCGTTTTTGTTAATCATGTTGACCCTTAATTCGTGGGTAATTAGCATTTCAGTAAACTCGGGCGTGTTTGCTCGCAACAAGTCCTATTTCCGAAATAGGGCTTGTGGAAAATTGAGTTCTTTTCTGTCGTCTACTGTGGATAATCCTCCCAGGGTGGACGTGCCCGCTTTTCTGTAATTCTTTGCTTTCAGTGTTGGGCTGGAAAATTTAGAATTCACTCGTGTAAGTTACTAAAAAGGTATTAATATTCATTAATCGTATTGTCTAGTGCTCAGAAGATGGAAAAAAGGTCAAAATACGGTACTCGACCTGTGTGTTTTATTTCATTGTACTAACTCGGTGCGTAGTTGCAAGAGTATTTGATCTGTACGTGAATTCAATATGTGACTGATATTGCAAGATACCGTGATTTAAGAAATGAGTGGATTTAAGTTGTTTTGTTTCGTTTTGGATTTTGTTTGCCTGTGTTCATTTATTTTTTTTTCCAAAGTGTTATAAAAAGTAAAGCTACCTTTTATCAAGTTTTACAGCGTACAAAATTTGATTTGGTTATGGTCTTAACTATAAACTCGAATTCATTTGTCTGTTGATGTCATAATTTGTTTTCCCTACAGTGCCGACCGTGTAAAAGCAGCTTTTTTAGGTACCCAGGTGGCAGAAGAAGGACCGGCGCTGTTGCGGGAGCAAGACGTCATTCAACAGGTTACAGACGGGCGTCTTCTGCCAAGAGTAGGCCTTGTAGAGGTCTTTGCCGTCCTTGTACAATCTGTGCTGGCGGATTGACAGTGTTGACCAATTGCACGGCGACCCAAGACACCGTTTGCTCGCTCTGCCGGGAGGGATTTACTTGGGACCCCGTCAGAGGGCAGTGCAGGAAGGTGAACCCGTTGATTCACGAGGTGGTGGTTGAGATCTCACGGGTGAGCTCCCCTTCGCCTCTCACCATGGGCTGGTACGATAACCCTACCCACTCGCATGCCATACACTCCAACAGAAAGCCTGTGGGAGATGCCACCAGGAAAAATGGACATGCGGCTCCTAGCTTGACAGAGGAGGCTAGAAATGAGGGGATGGCACCAGGTTACATCGCTTCGCTCATCGCCAGCGGAGCCGCTGGGGTAGCAGTTCTTATTCTGATTGTCGTGGTCATCATCTACGCGGTGCTGCGGTGGAGGCAGTGGAAATACTCAACGCCAAGGCGAGGTTGGAATTCGTTCTTGTTTTACCCTTTTCGCCCTTTCACGGGATGGTTATCATTACCCAAAAGTGACACAAAGTTGTAAATTCTTTTAAGCGGCTGTGGATTCCCTAGTCTTATACACCCTAGGGGCTTAGGGTCACAAATTCACCCCCATTTTGCCCAAATAAAAAACCTTAAATATCTATTAAAAAAAAAAAAATCTGGAACATTTTTCTGATTATAAAAAAGTTCGACTCCTTATATACTGCTCTAGAAATGTACAATACTCACATTCTTTTACGGAATTCGATTAAAAATGCCCATCCTTCAATAAGGCCCACCTCACCATGAGTAACACCCGGGCCTGTTTTTCATGTTGTATTAACTATGGTCAGTATTGAGAGTTTATTGAAGCTTTTGTAACTATTATTGTATCTGTAGACTTGTGTGGTACAGCATGCAGCACGATGTCGAATCCGCTAATTTGCAGGAAGTGTGACCAATTTTGATGCAGTGGTTTAAAATCTCTGGAATGACGGAAAAGCGCGTTATTTATCAATCCTTTTAATTCCAAGTAAGTCGCTCATAGGGTCACGTATTTAAACAGAAATGTATGAAATTACCGCAGATTGGATTTCAATTTTTTTTCGCCGTGCGTTCCTGTTCATTTGCAATATTGTAAACGCGTCTTTTTTTTCGTGTAGTGTATTTACAACAATAACAAGGAAATGGAATTGTGGTCAACAAAATCTGCATTGTAATTTCCAGAGAGAACCAGAATTGAGTACAAGTATACAGCTCACTACAGAAGAGTGGTGACCTTCGGAATGCTTGCGACTAAAAATAGTTTGCGGAGGGTTGTAGGAAGTCCCCTTGATTTTTCAACGCCGTTGTGCGATCGCTGATGAATGTTTTCTTGATTTCGGTATTATTTGTGGTTAATCAACCAAGCATCACAGGAATTTCCGTCCAGATTACCACATTTTCAGTTGAAACAGTGGAATGTTGGGACTTTCTATGACGTGTTTTGTGGAAAGCATAATTTTCCCTGAATTATGCTAAACTAAAAAGAAATTGTCAATTCACTTACATTTCTTAACCGCTTAAGCTTCTGTAATTGTCAAAGATTGACAACATGTGAGGGTTTCTTGCCAGATGCTGACCAACTTCCCAAAAGAACAGTTAGATTTCGTTCTTTTTCTTCTTAATGATGAACATGGCATTGAAGTTCCGTTTTGGGTGAAGTGTTTCCGGTCTTGAAACATATTTGAGACAAAAACAGAAGAGTCTGCCTATTAAATTCCATGATTAAATATTAAAGTGAATCTGTTCAAATAATGCCTATTTTTGCCTTTTTTTCTTTTAAATGAAACACAAACACTTACACAAAGCACTTACGTGTTCATATTAGTTTTGGTTTTACGCCATACAACAATTCGAAGGGAAATTCCAGGACTGGGAAACCCCAGGTTCCATCAAGCGCATTGTAACCTGTTGAACCCACGCCCAGCTCGAGTATCTTAAAATAATCTTTGTGTCGACACGCGGTCTGTTGGAGCGACCAAAATGGTTTTTTCTCGCTCATGATTGTGTAAACATTCACCATAGCTGAATCCAACCACCCATCTAAGAAAAGTACATGTGTGGGGACGCAAAGTACAGTACTTGAACATAAGAACGGAAATCACGTGGACTTAATGTAATCCAGAAGAGGGTTTTCAAAGCCCTTTGATTGCCTAACCAGTTGAGAAGGCAGCGAAAAAACAAAAGCCTCAGAGATAAGACAAATCCCACAATGCCTAAATACACATCGGCGTTTATGCACCCATAAACAGATCTGCTGCCAAGCCTTATTCAGAAAGTCGATCAATTTAACTGATTTCTTGGTCCATTGAGCTCGAGAAATTTCATTTTAAGTGAATCCAAAGTTGGAGGAGTGAAAAATCATGTCGATATAGGGTCTATTATAGTTAAAGTTTTTCAACAAAAAGATGTTGTAATTGGCCATTCTCTCATAAAAATTTCATCCCGCACTAACACTTATAAACAAGGACAATATTAAGTAAAACCTCAGATTTTATGTCAAAATTGATTTGGAAATGCCAATACTAAGAAAGGTAGCGGAAATTTCCTAATCTTGAAATGTAGGTACCGACTCGAAAATTTAAGATGGATTAAAATTTTCTTAATTAAGAAAAACTGCAAAACTGCAAACCTCCACGTGACGTAACCCTCTCCATGTTAATTGTCTGGGTCTGCTAGTAGCCAATTTAATCAAGCTCAAAACAATCAATTGTTGTTGTAGTGATTAGCCATTCTTAATTAGTAGGCCTATTGGTGCAAGTAGCGCGTACGATTCAAAGCCCAAAGAGAAAAATTAAGGAATTTCGAACATCTAGACATCCTCTTACAACTCTCATTTCCGTTGAATCCGTAGATGGAAGGATTTGTATTTCCACTGACTGTTTTAAATTATGATATATTCAACAGCTGAGAAATGAGCGCACTCTCTGAACTTCCGGTCACCCCAGACTGTAGAAGGGTATTGCGTGCGATGGGGAATTCCCGCATGAGAAATGTGGAGAATTAATAATTTATGCGCACATCTGTCGCTTCATTTAAAGGGCGCACGACAAAGCATCGCTGTAGCTGTCTACTGGATGTGCAAACTGTCGTAGATTTCGTCCAGTATTGATTTGGAACTCTCAGTTTACTTCAAGCACAAAGGACGCCTCGTTTTCAGTGTAGCATTTTCTTTCAACAGCAAAATGTTTTAAAATCACACAGCATCGACATACTGAAACTGGCATGGGCCAGTTGATCACAACTGGGAGGATTATCATCAAACATGTACTGTTTCGTGTTCCAAACCCATTTTGCATACCCCAAGACCGTACAAAAGGCCCATTAATGTAGCCCCATAAAGGCCATAAAAGGTTACCTAAAAATGTTTTTTTTTGGTCCTAAAAAAACTGTTTGCTTCCTTCAACAATTGCCCCCAAATTAGTTCCAAATCCCCACCCCCCCAAAGGATTGCGCTCTTGGTCGGTGGGTCGTCAATCATGAAGCGTTCATTTTTGTCGTAACTCTCGTATTCCATTGGAACTTTTTTTTTAATATGTAACCTGTTTTTGGCTTTTCCAATGAGGCTGAGTCGAAATTACAGGGGCTCTCTACATTCTTTAGAATGAAATGAAATGCTCCACCGAATTGTCCTTTCTTTTATTATATTAATTGTTCCTTTTTGTACTTGATGTTGGCTTCCCATTGTCTGTCCCCCCCCCCTTTCTGCCATTGAACAGGGTGAAAAAATACCGGATTTTGAGCTTTAACTTATTAGAACAATATAACATAGGTGGGGTGAAACGTGCAGGGCCTGGAAATAGTTATCTTATATTTTATTAGTGCAATACAACCTTTATGCCGGTTCATTCTTGGAAAGCGAACATGAAAGCAAAATTGTGACTTCAGATCAAAATATTCGCGTGGCGAATTCGTAAAGGTTAAACACATTTCAACTAATTGTGTTAATTTCGCTGGAAATTTTTCGTGACGTCAAATTCGCTTCATTTTCACATTCTCCGGAAGTATGAACCGGTCTTTAGACGACATTTTCTTTTGTGCTGAGGTGCGAGGGTCACAAGGAGCGAAACATGACTTAATTTGTACGTAACCGACTTCCAAGAACAATATGAAGTAATATTCACGTGCCCTAAGTTTCAATTCCACTTAGCCTTCTTGCCTTCTTTTGCCGATGAAAGGGGCTTTCCATTTTCTTTTAAACAGGAAATCCAACTTTCATAATTAAACGAGTGACCAATAAGTGCAGCATGCTTCTTATTTTGATTTCACTTTCAGAAATAATAGAGCTGCAGACGGCCGGAAACATTGTCTGTGGTTACGGGGTTTTGTTGAAATTGTAACTCGGGCAATACTTAGTGTCCAATTCACTTTGTTTAAGTGATGACGATTATAATGTGTGTTGACTGCCAAATTCAGTTCCTGTTAGCATGTGTTGCATTGTGGGAGTAACTGTGCACTCAGAACAGGGCTGTTTTCATGGCCCATGATAAAATCAGAAATGGGATGCACGTCGCCCCTGCCCCAGGTGGATACCAGGGAAAGCTGTAAAGAGGTTTCTCGGTTTTGTTGTAAGGAATAAATTATGCCATTTCTTATGGAGGCCGAAACCAGACGGGCTGCCAACCCTTTCTGCATGCTGTCTGCTCAGTGTTAAGGGGTATCCATAGGACTTCCAGTCCTACCGGCAGTGCAAACAGACCGTCAAATTTTTTAACTTAACTAAAATCCGATTTTGTTTGTTTCATTGCAGAAAGAACATGGAGGTTTTGGTTTGAAAGTATCTTCAAACGGGGCAGCCAAACAGTGGCTAATGATGCCCAGTACTCCAATGTTCGAGATTTTGAAACAGAAACTCCGTTGCAACGGGATACAGTTACGAGAGTCGAATCGGAATATTTAAAAGATAGGGAATCGAAAGGATTCCTCAACCTACCAGCCCCCAATACAAGGAACGATTTGGTTGTGCTGGAAACAGCCTTAGGGTGTGAAAAGCATGAAAACCCAGCGATTACAGCTTCCTTTGCTTGCCAAGAAAAAACTGCATCAGACGACAGTTTCATGAAAAGGAATACTCCGAAATCCGAGGAAAAACAAATATCAAATCTTGCCAGACGTTATTCTCTTTTTGGCCAATGTAGCAAAAAGCCAGACGAGGAACTTGCACCCAACGGAGATGTTTTGGATGTAGGAAAACCTAGTAACGGGTATGCTGGGAAAGCGACAATTGATTGCCGTGAGGAGCAGCTAGCAACAGCGCCACCCGCGTTGCCAGCATGTGTGCTACAGTCTGCTGCCACTCGCATTCCAACTGAAGATGCAGTCGTGAATTATATTCAATCAGGCGATCCTCCGTTAGAGGGCGTTCCAGTCAAATGCAAGGAGACTAACATGTAAGTCATCATGGTTGGAAGTGTTGCTGAACAGCAAAACAGTTCACACCAATTTTCTTTGGCGTAAAAGTAACTGCTGAGCAGAAAATATCAAAGTACATAAGTAGACATAGCCAGGAAAAAATAACTTAACACATTTTGACTCAGATCACACACAATGTCATTCCTCTGTCTTGAATCATGTACCTTTTTGCTAGCCGAGAAAGCTCACGTGACAAGGTGACTTAAACCGCACGTCACATCACTCACGCGTCAGCCATCACGTCAGCCAGTGTTGTATGGTATCGCACGCTCGCAGGCACGCGCCCCGCAGTGCACAGAATGGTGCATGGGATCGCTAAAAACCGCAAATGTTCAAATGTTTGACGAAACAGTTTCTGAATGAAGTCCCTCTTGTAATTATCAATGTACCCATATATTCATATTGTCCTTTTCTTGCCAAACAGTATAATATTAAGTGAATGGTATTTACGTTAACGTTTGTGATATTTAAACGAACTCAATTTCCGGACAGACGATTGTTGAAAACGATATAAGATTTATTTTTTCTTGAAATTGACTGCATTCTGGGCGAAAGCTTTCACAGATTACGCTTTTATTTTTTTATTTTTTTTTAATGACGCTTTTATTTATTTAAAAGTACCATTTGTAAAGGGGATTCGGCAGTCCCGTTTTGGAGATTTGACAAAATGGACCGTTTTCTATACTACGTCTAAATTCTCTCAGATTTCTGTCGTAAGAGGGCCTCACGCATTCACAGAGTATTGTGTGTAGTTTCAAGCAGAAGTCGGTCAAGACAAAGGCGAACAAAAGTTGGTCTAGACTGTTTATGGAGGTAAGGCCCTCCATTATGTGCACACCTGTCACGTAGTGGCTTGTTTGGCCGATTTGATCACACGTTTGCCAGTTTATTCGACTCTGCCTCGTCCACATCAGTAGCACATAATATATTTTGTATAATGAATTCCCGTCAGGCTCCGGTGAATATAACAAAATTGCTCAACATTTTGGACGGATACTTTGTCAGCCTGCCATTTTTATTTTTAAAAGTTGCTGTGTTATATTTTGAAGCGTTCCATCTTTTGAAAATAAAACTTGAACACGATCCCTTTCTGGCAGTTATGTAACGTCGAAGTCACATGATTCTTGGTATACGGCGCCCTCTAGATTGAAAAATGGTGCTTTTCTTGTGGGCAAGTCGGCGCTCTTCCTCTTTGAAGTCTAGAAAATGGAGGACTGGATCAATTGTCAACTTAACTCTCATTTGAAACCTGTGGTATGGTGCAAGTTATTGAGTGCTCTGTTGTTATTATGAACAATGCGTGAACCGTCAAAGATGGCTGCATCTGAACCTTATGTTTCCCCCTTGTAGCCCAGCTTTTGTTAACTGGGCATAGTTGCCTACATCCTCGTGCCCGTTTCAGACAAAATTAGCCTTGCAGTACCTTTAGCATACTAACATCGAGACGGGGCAATGTCATATTTTGTTCAGGCAATTAGATTAGATGTTTAGACTTTAAGTGATTTCCTTAAGAAAAGCAGTAATTAGCCTTTTCACAGAAGGTATACAAGACACATTACAGGCCCTTATACGTGACAGGGTCTTGACTGACTACCCAAGAAATATCAAGGACTTTTGGTAAACAGATTTCACTGGTAAGAAGGAGTTTGGTTATGCCAAGCTTTGGGACTTGCCTAGCATGCATCGCATAATACCTTTTGTCTGATTTTTGCTAGATTCTAAAGTCTTAGAAACTTCGGAACTTAGTAACTGTCCTCAAGTAATAAAAAGATATTTCAAGACTAAAAGATTTTTTAAAAGCCGAAATTCGTCTTCCTAAAAATGGTTGCATTGAATGGTAAAAATTCGGTATCTCTTAATGTTGTTTCTGCAAAATTGAAATGTTTGCCGTAACAGAAGTTGTTGTAGAAGACAAAGAGATGTAAAATTCGCATTTAACGCAAATAAAAAGGCTTGAGTTGCTATTAATGTATTTGTCTTTCTGTTTTGCCTTCATTGCCTTGAGCAGGATTATGTGCAGTGATCGATATCGATTGCTGGGGTCTAGGGTTGTCAACATTAATCTCTCTAGAAAAGTCTAATTTTATTTGACAGACGAAAACAGAGATATAAAAAGCAAATCTAAAAATTATTCTCTGTCAAGTGAAACAGGGACAGGTTTCTAGTTGTTCACCAACGAAGTATAGTGTAGTGTCGGCATTTCAATGTGTTATCGACTTGACCCTCAAGTGTAATCACGTTAAATTAAAGCGCAGTGGTGCGAGGGAGGGTCGTTGGCGTTGAGTGTCAAGAAGGATTTAGAGCAACCCACGTGAAGGTTTTATGAAAATAGCACCATGTTTTACAGTGATGCTCGCATGTTTCTTCAAAGTTGGTGATTGGTGAGTGTGGCGCAGAGGGTTGGCTAATTATTGTCCTTTTCATCCAGACCCGATCGGCTCTAAGACGAAATGGACATTTTTACCGTGGAGCGGATGCATTTCCCCTCATGACCAAATGGAATCATATGATTATAGGCCTGAATAATTCCCTATTTGATTAGTGAATTGTCGATCCCATTATAACCAACTGTTGTTCATCCCGTCACACACCGCGGAACATTTCCTTCAGCATTCATCTGCAGTCGCAACTAACATTTTAAATATTCAGATGTTGGATAAAACAGATATGAGTGTGTCATATTCGTGCAATGGAAAAGAAATTAATTTTATCCAGTGACTGCATAATGTCCCATTACCCTCGCGCAGTAACGTATCCAGCTGTTGCTGTTGTGGGGGGGGGGCAAATTCAAAAACAAATGCGGCTTTGGCCTCATTCAACATGATAACGGGTAGAAACAATGTAGCATATTTGTTTGATAAATAAATAAACCGGTTAGTTTCTTTCCTACTCACCTATGAAGTAATCTTGGTTAAAAAAAACGAAAAAAAAACGTCCGTCGAGGGGTGGGGAGTTACCCCTGCCCCCCCTCCTGGATACGCCACTGCCCTCGCTTTGCATTATGCACTGGAACACCACAGCTGTCACATTATAAAGCTGTTACCCCCCCCAACACGTACGCACAATGTGGAACAATAGGGAGAAATCGTAAGCGAATCATTTTGCTCTTTTAGGGAGGTTTTGCTCTTTTAGGGAGGTTTTGCTCTTTTTAGGGGAGTTTTCTTCACTGGTACCGAAAGAGATTTGTCTTTGATGTTGTTTTTGCATTGACAATGCATGCATCTTTTTACAAACTTTAGGCCTACATCAATCAGTAAAGCAACAACACCCCAACAAACAAACAAACACCCCAACAAACAAACTGTATTGTCCTTTCAAAAGCAACCATTTTAAAGTGGTTATTGTTGTAGAGCCCAAAAGTTGAGCCCTGGTGACATACATCTGGAACCCTCTGACATAGGAAATATAACGAGAAAAAATTTTAGAGTTTGCCATTTGTTCATTTACGTCTTGAAGAAAAGACCTTTGCAAAATATTTGCTGGCACAATAAATTTACCAAAACTGACAAGAATTACCTGACCAGAAAAAGCAACATCCTGCCAATAATTTACCCCTAGATACACGAAGATCAGTGCAGTTCGGCGTTCTCTGTTCCCGAATTACTTGGGGACCACACACGTAAAATTCCGACAGGAGTTTTGCACTTAATGGCTTCAGTTAGGAATTATTCGTCCAAAACTTATCCGACGTAGTAGCACGGCCCCAATGTAAACTCCCCATAGGCAGACCGCACGAAGGTTCCGGAAGCTCGCAGCATGACCCTGTATGTCCTTGCTCTTTTGTTGGGTAGGCTTGGTGCCAAGTCGGCACTTGGTTTGGTAAAAAGTATTCTGTAAGCCCAAAACGTCGTTCTGATCTGCACAAGCGCACTGCTCGTGAGACTACAAACGCCTCATAAACCTTTGCGCGGGACGTTGGATGCCTCATCCCAACTAGCGGATGATCGATGATCCAATTACCGACTTGTAGAATTCGGTTTTGTTCCCCATAAGCACTCATTCTGTTTCATGGGGTGGTTTCAGTTAAAATTATCGAACGCGTAGGATGGCCCATTATAAAATCCCCATAGGCGGACCGCGCGAGGGCTCCGGAAGCTCGCAGCGTGACCTTTCACTTTCAGGCTCTATTCAAATAGAGCCCATGAAACACTCATGTTGGAAGTTATCTTCGTCTTCCTCAGCTAATATTTAAGAAAAGACACCTGGAGATGAGTGAAAAAAATGAATTCCATCAACGACCTTTCGTGTCCAGCGATGTCGTATCTAGGTCTCCTTGTTCATGCACGTTTGTTTTCACTCCCCTTGCTTTCGTGAAATTTAAGACGAAAACATTACAACCATTTACCTACCTGTAGCCGATGGGTTCTATGTTCCGTTGATTTGACATAAGGTTGCACTACAGCAAATACGCGCCCATAGGGGTGCGCCCTCGTATTTAGGCCAGAAATATGTCCGCCGGGCTCATTAACAAAAGTTATAGACTCAAAATGTTCTATATTAGAGGGTCCTGGGAGCCATGGAACTGGGGAATTGAAGAAATCTGAGACTGGACCTCTGGGCCGGACTCGGGGCGTCCAATTCTGAGCAATTTGGATGCAATCGGGTCCGAAAGTGCCACTCGTTGAGCCATTTTGCAGAGGGATGGTTTTTCAAAATGGCTACTTTTCTGGACAGGGATATTTTCTTCATTTTAAGGGTGGTCTGCTTCTGGTGAAAATTTCTCAAAAATTCATTGGTCAACCCCCCTGAAAATTGAAAGGAAATGAAAGGGGACATGTGGAACATCATTTTTCTGTGCAGCCTGAATACCTGTGAGAGATGTGAGTATTTTTAAAATATTTTTGAAGTATGGGGGTTTATCACTGCTGTCTATGGGAATTTATTTGTAGTGGTGCACCGATAGAAAACAGTGCAAAATCGGATCGAAATAGCACCGCCTGATGTTGACTCTCGTGAAGAGGTTGGCCTCCGTTTTGTTTTACAAGAAAAATCACATTATGGCCAGAAGATCACTTTTCGTTTCAATTTTATGGGGGTTAGCCACGAAAATCTTCTTTTTTTTATTCGCCTTTCAAGGAAGATGCCCCCAACAGCTGTAAAACTAAGCGCTCATTTCTGAATGTACCCACCCGCCTCTATCCAAAATAGGGCCGCAATATGGGGCTTTTTGTGAAGGAATTTCCGAACTGGAAACTATCAGTCCCAAGTTCGGGATTTGTAGAAATATTTCTATGATGCCTCCTGATTATAGCCTGTCTTGTTGTGAAAACCCAGTGGGATCACATAATATTAATGAGCTCGCGCACAGAAATACAACCACTTGGTGTAATGTACCCATAACACAGTTGTCGACAAGGTCAGATAAAATACATGTATCAGAATCGATCATAAAGGCTGAGTTCGGGCGGCTTGTTTCCGTATGTTCACGAACAGCTCCATTTGTTGTTCGTCGGTCGGCCGTCTGAACGCCGGGAACAAGCAACCGATTATCGCTGGTAGTTAGTAACAAGCAACATGGCGGCGTCCATGTAGGCTACGTTATTCGAGAGTTAATGTTTGAAAGGGCTGAATTCTTCTCTACATAAACATTCATTTCTGTGTTACGGAAAATAGTTGCATGTAATGTTAATTTTGCAAAACTTCCCATGTTCTATGGCTTTGGAAGCCATCTCTCTACTGAGATTTGCAGCTGTTCAAAAATTCAAATCTCACGAGTTTTCCGTGTGTTCCTGTAAAACCCTGACGCCCGGTTCGAGCGCGAGAACAAGAAACCTGTGTCAAGAACAGGCCTCCCGAACTCGACCAAAAATATATTATTGCTTCCACTTTAAATTATAACCTTATAAATCAAAAAGGTTTGTCAATTTTTTGGGTCTGTTTTATTTCTGCTTTTACCGTCAGACTGCCATAAAATTTCGCACCATAAATGCTCATCTGCATACGAGACCCCCCATTGGACTGTTCTTCATGTGTTTCAGATTTTCGGAAGTGATGGGTTAATTTTTGGCAGGATATTTCTCTTTTAGTTCAGGTAATTCATCAGTTTCTATAAATTGATATATTAGCAAATATTTTTCAAAGTTGAATTTTTTAAATTAAGAAGTAACTGAAGGAAAAAAATATATAAATTCTAATATCTTTGCACGTAATTAATTTTTCCCATTCAAGAGTTTCAGATGCGCGCCATCAGGGGTCATCTTTTAGTCTCTTTTGTAAAAAAAAAAATACGCAAGGTCATCGCTAGTACAAATTCAAAGCGCCACTAGGTGGCGCTATTTCTCGCCAACACGCACAAGGGTGTTCGATCGCGTGTTCACGTGAAGTATATAGCTCAACCAACGTGAGGCATACCGTGCACATCAGTGGGCGTTGTACGTGTCGCCGTACCGTTCCACTTTTTACGGGCTTCATGCCAGGCAAGGCGCCAAAGCGAAGTTCGAAGTTCATGAGCTACGCACACAAGACTAGGCAAACATGATCAGGGCCAGGGTAGGCCTATGTCATGTACGTGTATGTGTTGCCCACATGCAACACGTACACACGTTCGTGTCCATGGGGCTGAGGTGCGGAGGCATTTGGAGAAGGTGTTTCGACCCTCAGAAGCTCAGAGTCAGATTGAGAAAACAGCCAGTTTTGTCAAGAACCATGGCAACCAACAGACAGTAAGTAGCCTAGCCCTAGGCCTACAATCTGGATCTGCCTGGTGAGCAGATCACTGATTGAACTGACCGCTTCCGTAATGTTAGTCAGATTTCAGCTCAGAACATCCTGACAGACACAATCATCAAGAGCCGTGGCATTGATCGACAACTCGGTCAGCCATGTCATGTGTACTGTAGGCCTAGTTCTAACTGCATTTGGTTGTTTACTGAAACGTCTCGAAGGAAAAAAATCACTGCAGTCATCGGCAGTGCATGTTGTAGGCCCTACCGTATCTGTGATGTAAAATTGCCCACGACCGTTTTTCGCTGGTCGTGGCACTATGATACGCCAGCCACACGTGGGCTTTTGGGTGGTGTTGTATCACTATAATTGCCACCTACAGGGCGTTTTCATTATGCAAACCGATCACATTCCCAGCTAATGACAGGCCAAGGGCAGTAATCCTACCATGGAAATACGAGTTGTGTACATGTAGCCCCTAGGGCCCTAGGCTAGGCCTATTAAAGGCCAAGTTTTCTGCAAGAAGCTAGAAGTTGTCACCCTTTTGGTTTTAGTACTCGCTGTTTGCCATAGTTTAGCCAGCCATTAGTTTTAGGCCTACATGTATGGTGACCTTATAAGTTGCATGTACATACAAATGTACTGTACATGCATACATGTATTGTACTTGGGCAGGAAAGAGTTTCATGCCCAAACATCACTTGACACCCTTGGAGAAAACCCTATGAGACTGGTCTAAAGTGTTTTCTAAGTAAATATTAAATACATTAAGTTAAATATATAACTTGTTTACCCTGCCAAATTTTACTTTTTAGAAATTACTTTCTGATTGCTAGTTTAAAATCACTGCAAGGGAAGACCTGTGATGTTGGTGCCTTCAGTGTATAGAACTCTCACCCTTTTTGTATATGATGGTTTTTATGATGGCTTTTTTCCCTTTCCATAATCTATTATAATTTTTCTCGGGCAGTAACGGTCAGAAATGTGTCAAGGGACGAGCCCTTATTGATTTCAATGTCAGGATGGTTGGTTTAAACCGTACAGAAAAAACACTGTATGTAAAGCCTACACGTTACTATGATAAGGTTGTTTAGTTTGGAATGCATTACCCATATGTCAATGCCTAGCTAATGGATACATGTACATGTGTAGCTAGCTACAAACATTACATGTACATGAAAAACATTACATTACAAAAACATCACAAACATTACATGTACATGAAGTTTAACATGTTCCTCTAAGAGTTACAGCCTGCATCTATAATTTAGGATCAATTTGAATTACGCGAAGAAAAGTAATTATCCGTGGGAAATTGTGTCCCGAGATTTCTGTCTTGGCCAGCACCACTTTGGAGCACCGAAGTGATTTCATCACGAGCACAATTACATGTATGTGTGTATGTGTACATGTAATCCATAGAATAGTATTTGAACCAACACGTACACACACAGACATGTACTCCATTTGTTTGCATTACACTTCCTGGTTCGAAATGACGTCACACTTTATAGAAAGATGGTGGCATTATTCCATCTATGGTACGGCCGTAAATAATGCTGAATCTGCTTTACGTGTACGGTATGCCACAAAGAACAGTTCAGCACCCATAGTGTCATACGATGGGTACAGTGGTCCAAGCGATGAGCAATTAATCTGCGAAGGTGTAACCAACGAACAAGCAAATTGGTTAATTTTTGGTCTGCTGAATTCCTTTTGGGAGGCTAACTGGATAAGAAAAAATACTTACCTGTAGGAAAATTGAGGCAACAAGCAAAAATGTCAATTTACGTTGCTGGTTAAAACCTGTCAGTATTGCTTAAAAGGCTCTTATACTGCACAAGCTTGACAAGGAAGTGTTGTGTTTTCAGTGAATGAATCCAATATTGTTGAAGAAAGAGACGCAAAATGTTAAGGTAGATTTAATACCTCAAGTCCCGTAAAAAAAAAGGCACATGATGGCAGAAGTAATTAAAACAAAACAAAATCTTTCAGTTTTTTTAAATTACAACAAAAACTACCATACATGTAGGCCTACATGTTTACCACATGTTCCTTGTTGAACTCTGGACGCCTCAGGCTCAGGTTTCTAGGAAAGGGGCAGTGAATGTTGTCACAATTTGACCTTTTAGCATCAAAATACATGTTTAGTTCCCACAGCCCTACTTTACATGCACACGCAGGCCTATATAGTACACATTTCTAAATAGATGAACTCAGTATTTTTGCATGAAGCAGTTAAATACCACTTCCATTAATCAAACAAACTGTACCATTTACTGTTTATACCACTTAAGGCTGCCTGTGATTAAGGCCATTTGGCTTGGGACTTGAGCAAGTATATGTTTCAAATTTACTTGGGGAAAAAATGTTTCACACTTGAGCCATACACACACTGACTTGAGTTATTGAAAAGTGACTTCTGACCTGACCTTCAGAAAAGACATCAGTGACTTGACTTTAATATGGAAATGACTTCTGACTTTATAAATGTGCATGTACATGTATAGAAAAGTGTCTGGTGACTTTGTTGATTACATGTACCTATTCGACTTATAGAGAAGTGACTTGTTACTTGACCTATGGAGAAGTGACTTGTGACTTGACCTGTAGAGAAGTGACTTGACCTATGGAGAAGTGACTTGTGACTTAACCTATGGAGAAGTGACATGACCTGTGGGAGAAATGACTTGACCTATGGAGAAGTGACTTGTGACTTGACCTATGGAGAAGTGACTTCTGACTTGACCTATGGAGAAATGACTTGACCTACATGTATGGAAAAGTGACTTGTGACTTGACCTTTAGAGAAGTGACTTGACCTATGGAGAAGCCACTTGTGACTATGAATGGAAAATGTCTTAAATGTGTGTACATGTACTTTCACCTTGACCTTGACAGTTATTTGTGACTTGTGTTAGTGGTCAAACATAATTTGACATTTTTCTGTAAGCAAATTTCTTGAGGTTTCATATTACAATGTATCAAAACATGGCTAACTGACCATGGCACAGGTGCATTTATTTGTACATGCATGTAGGCCGGAGGTGACAAAACTGCTTGTCATTTCTCACCTTTTAGCCATAATTGTTCCATGTTCAATCTGCAGGGAGTATGTTTTGGTTCCCCTTTCTGAGGCGGGGTCTTTTGTGGAGCGATGCATGGTAGCAGTTGGGACCAAACCTAGCCACGCTAAGGACCTTGCTACACTGCTGGTGTGTGCCGACTACCGAGGACATTACAGCCATGGGATGAACCGTCTTGGTAAATTCTCGCTACATGTACACCGAATATCTTGAGTGCTGACTTGCTGTATAAAATCTGATGGGATTGCATGTTCATGTACATGTGTATACACTTCAAAACCTACATCTGGACCATGCAAAGATATCCTTTCATGGTTCTCCTGCAGATCTGTCTATTGACTAACTTAAGAATTTTTTGTTTGTCTTGTCGTCTTTGCTAGCAATGTATGTTGAGGATATCAAGAGTGGGACCAATGCCAAGGACGGAGAACCAGTGATTCTCAATGAGCTGGCAGGCACTGCCTGGGTGGATGGACAGAATGTGCTAGGACCAGTGGTGGGGCGGTTCTGTACTGATCTGGCCATCAAGAAAGCAAAGGAAGCTGGGATTGGAATGGTGGTGGCCAAAGGTCAGTCATGATAGACTAGAGACCTGTCCTCACATCACACGTGATTGTGAGGACAAAAGGCAGGTACCTGTAGTGTCCTCAAAATGTCTACAGTTGCGTTGCTTGCTATCTGCGGTACATTGCCAGGTCTGCATTCAGAGTAATTTGATTTGCGTAGTGCACCCTGAAAAGCACAGAAAAACTCATGTAATACATGCATTAGAATGTCTTGACCCAAAGATATCGGAGGTCATCGGATCACTAGCCAGTCACAGACCGTTATGTGCAAGGTACTATGGGCTGCATGTGTTCAGACCAATGTTATACTCAAGTCCATCACGATTCATTCAGTCTTAAGCCAATTCACAACCTATTCAAATGAGCTGTGACAAAAGCGTTCCTTTGTCGTTGTTCATCGTGTTACTTATGACTGGCCTTGTGAAGGAACTTGTGACTGGACTTGTGATGGACTCAAATACAACACTGGTTTAGATTATACGGCACCATTGGGTTATTTGTATCCGCTCAAAATAGGGATACAAAAATGAATAGTACGCTACATGAACTGTGTTACAATGCAGATAACCAGTTACCTGAAAAAGAATTCCTAATTAAACATTTCACAGAAAGAAAAAAAAACAAGCATGTACTAACCTACACATACATGCTGCCTACCAGTATGCTGTGAATGCATTCAAACTGTCAATTCCTTTCATCCAAGGGCTCCCTTACAACTGTTGGCCGTGGAGGACTAAATTACTGCATTTATGGTGAATGAAAATAATACATCAATAGACAGATGTGGCCAAAGTGGTGATGGGTCGGAATCAAGTTTATTTCTCCAATGGGCACTGAGCCTGGTCTGTGGAATCTATGGGCTGTGGTCTTACTCCATAGACATTGACCACATAAACATTCACATGTACAATGTACATCAGCCAGTAATACATGTACATTTGTACATAATGTGTTTACATAAACTTTTCTAAGGATGGATATTTGCCCTGGGGAGATGTGAATTAATTTGGTTTTTTTTTTTTGCCCAGCCCGACAATTAAATTAAAAATTAATTAACATCTCCCCAACCTAAATTCATCCTTGGAAAAGGTTGTTCGCGGTACCATACCTGCTGCTACATCTGACTCAAACCAGCCAGCTGACACCAGCAAGCTCGGTGGTTGAGTGGTTAAGATGGCTGCACTAGTCAGCAGGAGGTGGGTTCAAGTCCCACCTGAGTACGCTTGTGATTTTTTCACAAGCCTTTGGGGGCATACACTGAGTATACAGTGCCGTAATACACACTGGGCAGGGACAAAAAAAATTCCAAAATTAATTAAGTTTATATAAACCCAGTTATGTAGAGGAAAGTGCCAAATGCTAATGAAATGCTGCCAGACACAGGAAAAATAAAGCCGAAATTTAGGAGTCCTACATGTAAATATCCCAACCAAGACACATTCCCATGGATGCAAATTTGTGTAACATACATGTACATATACATGTCTACGGCATGGCTTGTACATGTACCGGTAACCCCAATTCAAATCAGTGCAGCATTAAGGTACAACCCAGTCAAACAGTTACCGTCTAAGTCAAAATCTGATAACATCACATAGCTTAACGAATTGTACTCATTTTTTGTAAATTAGGCCGTGTCCAAAAGAGCTACGGCTAGGTCTACTGTCTATGCATCATTCATCATACTATCATTCTTGGTCTTTATTTTAAGATAAGAGTATACAGTCATCAGCCAAGAGTCATACTTGGGATTTAATGCCCAGGGGCAGGTCACTGACCTACCTGTTCATGTAGAATACCGGTATGAACAGTGAGGGTCCCAAAACAGAAGGAAAAGAAATACCATCTAATATGACACACTGCGACCTCCTAGTAAGGAAGTTACGGTGGTAAGCCAGTGGTGTAGAGAGCTGGTGACACCTGACTGCTTCAGCTTCAGTAAAAGTCTGTGGTAGGGGACAGTGTCAAAAGCCATGCTGAAGTCTGTTATAACAACATCAGCTTGGCCTTGGTGCTTCAACGAAATCGTTAATTGTTAGGGCAAGTTGTGTCTTCCATGACCGTCCCTTCCAAAACCAAGTTGTTGAATCGTTAAGAAATCCCGTTTCTTGAAATGATTCATAACATTGGAGTGAATAACATGTTCGAAAAGTTAACAGGGTATAGACGTCAGCGAAACTTGTCTGCAGCTACCTACCGTAGTTCTGCGCTTTTGCCTTTCTTTAATATTGATGAGATAGAGGCCTTCAACCAGTCTTCAAGTAGTTCTCCCGTGTCAATGGATTCCTGGGCGGATGAACCTCACTCACTAATGCAATGAAACTGACCTTTCATGTGTACATGTATGTATGATAACGTAAACGTGGAAGCCATTTTATTGTTGTATTTTTTAATTCCATAAAAATACTATGTACACGTGTGGAGGCCAATCGGGCCATTACTTTTTTTTTCTTCCTTAATGCCCACCAATCAGAATGAACACTTCAGTTCAAAATTCTGAAATTTGTATCCTTGCGGAGACATGGCTTTGTTCTCCAGTACTTATTCAGTGGCGTGTGAAAGGATGTTTTCAAAATGCTCCCATTTCAACATAAATCACTCTCCTGAACTGAAATTTCGACCGAATGTCCCTTACAGTTACATGAAACACTTCAAATTGCGACAGATTCTTACACCTTAAAAATTTCTCTTGTTTGAGCAATTACCAAATATCAGTTTCATGAAATCCTTGTGGAGACCTTCCGGTGTTCACCTTTAGAAATTCCTTGTGGAGACCTATTCAACCCATTCTCCTAGGTCTCCGCAAGGCACCATGTTCCGGCACATAATGTGTGACACCTTCATGTACATGTATTTATTGGTACATACATGTACATGTACGTACATGTAGATGTACAGGTACTAGTATCGTTGTTGGTTGTATATGTAAATGTTCATGTATTGCAATTAGTAACCCCCGGTACCCGGTACATGCAAATGGTGCATGCATACTGGCCCCAGTGTGGTATGTTCCCAAGGACAGCAACAGATCAACTTCTGAATCTAAGGCGACTTCTGTCAAGAGAATACTTTGTATGGGGAACTAAAATTTTGTCATTTTTGTATTTGAGCATGCCTGTGTTCTTATCATATCCTCTGAGGGAAGAGAAGTTTTAATAGCTGAATTATGGAGCCACTTCAGTATACATGTAGAACATCAAAACATAATGTGGAACTCCCTGTAACCTATGTGCTTATGAAGGTCATTGCTACAGCGCCCTCAGTATTGTAAGCATGCATGAGACCATTACCTGTAGTCACAGCCACCTAACATGTACGCGGTACATGTAAGTTGTCAAGCTGTATTCGTTCACATACAGGTATACATGTACAAGTGATGGGATAATCTTTCAGTTGTTTCGGCGATCTCTCCAATGCACATCTTATACTGTACGTTTTAATCCTCATTCTCACAGGTCTTCTGTTTTATTTTTCTTATGTTTTAAGGTTCCAATCATTATGGTATTGCTGGCTGGTACACCATGCGTTGTGCAGATGCAGGCATGCTGGGCATGTCATTTACTAACACTTCGCCCCTCGTCGTGCCCACCAGAGCACGAAAGGTGGGCTTTACAGTGCAGTTTTCTAGTCTGAATACGTGTAGATGGCCATTTTGTCAAACTTTTTTGATCTGCAAGGTACAACTCATGTACATGTACACATAGATCTTTGACTTTTGAAGTTGAGGGAAAATTTTTGCTGAGATTAAAATGGAACCGGCTCAAAGGAAACGTTACCAACTGGCTAAGCTGTTCACATGTAATGGATGTGTAGGTCATTGTAACAATGCCCTCTAGTACACATGTACATGTACATATAGGATGAAAGGTCATTACAGTCTATGAAGCTACATGTATTCATAACTAGCCCATAATCGTCAAGTACATGTCCATCTCATGCAGCTCATCTGTTCATTTTTGCTCATACATGTGCATTATTCACCGTCTTCCTGGCAAAGTCAACCATCCTATTCATTATCACCCATGTATCCCAACAGTGTACAGTAAAGCATCAGTCTGTGCTATGCTTAGATGATCCCAGCTCAGGTGCTACAGATGGAGTGACCATTGAGCACTGTAGTTTGGGCCAGTATAGGGTTGATAACCTCACCAACTTGCACGGTTCTTACCATGCAGTTGGTGCACTATTACACATTAACATAAATGTTACCAGGTCAACTTAGGTGAATAAAAAAGCCTGATATTTTAGGTTTTCTTAAATATCTCAGTACTTTGTGGAGACCCCAGGAAAACCTGTTAGTGTTTGGTTTGACGCAGTACCTGTCTCCTTTGTCGTTTGCAAATATAAAAATAAAACGCTCAGAGTACGGTGCATTCTTAACCCTAACCCTCCTCAATCCTCCAAAATCCTTCGGGTGATTTTGGAGGATTTTTAAGGATGAATGGCAAACGTGTATGGCTGGTGGGAACTTGTGTTATTTATGCTTAGTCATGCGTAAATTTAGCCGGGCATTACTTTGAAATCTACCACACTCTTTGAGAAAGCCACTTGCACTGCCTCAGCATAATGGCAGGAATTACCAGAAGATCTTGACGGACTGAGGAGCTGGGTACCTCTCATTCTTAGCTCGAGTTCAAAGATCGCAGGATTGAGGATAAATGCAATTTTTGGACTAGGGCCACTGGAAGATTTTGGAGGATTGAGGGTGTGCCCCAGCAAAAGAAACTAGTGGGTTAGGGTTAGGCAAATATTTTTAATTGATTGAAATATTTCATTCATTTATCAATTGTAATGAACTAAGTAAAGTGTTTTTAAAAATTAAAAGCCCCTTAAAAATAATATTAAGTGAAAGAGGATAAACCATGGCTAACGCTTTGACAGTATTTTTTTTAAATGTTTTTTTCACTTTTTGAATTCAATAATTTATATTAACTTTGATGTGCTTGGTATCTACCGTTAGTGGAAATGTGTTCCATTTCATTAATGCATCTTAGTTTTTTACTAACATTTTAATGTTAATTTACACGCACAGTTATTGTTATCACATCAACCATTGCCATCATGACTTTGACATTACCATCATTGTTTTGTATATTGACAAGTTTTTTGTGGTCAGCATTCCCATTCATTGCCGTTAATTTCCTTTTACTTATTTTGTTTTTAGCCTATTTTAGGAACAAATCCCTTGTCATTGGCAGCACCAGCAGAAAATGGAGACAGCTTTGTTCTTGACATGGCAACATCCACTGTAGCCTGGGGAAAGGTGAGGATTTGAACCACTCCAGGCACAAAGACATGTTCCCCACACATTACAGTGGACAGAGTTACACGTAGGCTGATGAAGTGAGCAGTAGGCAACACCATTCATGCTGCATTCCCAGTTGCCATGTATGTGCTACAGAGGCCTTGCAAAAATATTCCTAAAATTGTATTTATAAGCAGTCTTAGACTGCCAATTGACCGTCACATATGGAATGTGTATTACCCCCAAAATCTTTGCTACATGCTGGCTCAATTGTTGCACAATACCAGCATGTATTTGATAGAATACTAAAAAGCATGCTCTCTCTGTGAATTTCAGCACCATGAATTTGCAGTTAATTTGCAGTTTCACTGTGAAATTGTGTTTTCACTGCAACTTCATGGCAGTTCACATGGTGAAAACACCGTGAAAAAAATCCCGGTG
>NW_019091375.1:2824920-2859056 GCF_001949145.1 Acanthaster planci
TCTTGTCTGCTCTCTGATGAAGCAAAGTCTAAGACACCGTACAAATAGATGTTCATACACGTAGTTTGTATATTTTGTATCGTATGTATTATTATATGTACTGGCTGAACGTGGTACAGTATAATGTACATGTATATGTCCGTGTTGTTTTACCCCTGCTCATCATGCCAGTCTACTGTTGGATGACTGCCCAGCAGTCGGTTACAAGCCACCTGTGCGTTGCATAAAGGAGATTAGCCCTCATCTCCTCTTAAGACTGTGTCTCCCAAAGGATGTTTGATGCAATTTCTGCTATTGACCCGTAATATGCACTTGAAGCATGCATAGAGTGGCAGCGGGATCTAAGACGTGTGTTTTTTCTCCATGTTGGCAGAAATGAGCAGATGTAACAGGGCAGCCAGTTGTATGATTCTGCACCTTAGTATGGTCTTCATGCTCTAGATCTGAGATACAGGTTTTTTGGGGAGGTAGATCTCATGAGTGGCGATACCAGTACATACCAATTCACAGGCTGAAATCCAGCTAGCAGTCATATGTTGTGTCCTTGGGCAAGCCACTTTATCCTGACCTGCCTGCTTGTACTTGCTTCCCTACAGCCAGGCATAGATATGGGCAATGGCATTAGGTGTGGTGGACCTGCTCTGGGCTTGCATCCTACATGTGTATTAGTTATGGGTGAATAGAAATGTATTTTCAGTCATTTCTGCTTAGGAAACAAAGGATAAACCCCAGCCTTCGGAGACATGGTACCTTGAGAACAACCTTGTCTAGATAAAGGTAGAGGCCATTCTGGTATGAGGTCCCTGAGACTTTGTGCTTGATCGTCTTACGGTGTGGGTCAGCCTACTTACAATACATACAAGACCCGGTTTTCAATGGCATGGAATATTTTCTACAACCAATTTCAATTTCCCGATGAAAGCCACGCTTAACCCCTTTTGTGTACTTGTTTACAGCAGACGGTTTCTGTGTTGTTCACAGGTGGAACTTAACCACATGAAAAAAGTGTCTATTCCAAGTGGCTGGGGCACTGACTCCAATGGAAAGGTAAGATGTCAGGGGTCAACATGTACATATGCACAGTGCTCATTAGCAGGGCCAACCTCCGATAGTCATAGTACATACTCTGTAGTGAGTCAGCCATTTATCAGCGGCTGGCATTCTCTCCGTGACAGTGTGTTAGAATTTAGCATTTTGTTCGTCAGTTGTTCACAGAATAGTTGTGGAAAGAGGGTGGCACAGATTAACACCCCATCCAGTAAGGGCTGAACTTTGGCTACTGCCCGAGTTCAGAACAGATCAGACGCTAAAAAGTTATGCCTGACCTCAACACTGTTGGCTTCCATACTGTTCATTGCATGTTGCACATCAGACAGAGGGGTTTGTTTTCATGTAACAGGCATGTAACATTTATTTCAATTGTAAGTGTCATAACAGTCGCTGTGTCCCAGCTATCTGTGTAGTCATTGCCTTCAAATAAGAGTGGATCCCACAGCTCCTGACGAGCAGTTCAGAATAAAAACAGCAGCAGAGTTGGGGAAAAAATTGAAAAAAAACAGGATGGATACTTGGTTGGTAGTACCCCAGGACACTATTTGCACCTACATGTACATGCATTCGAATCCCCTAGTATCACACTAAAAATTTGTCTGCTAGGTTACAGAAAACCCGTCAGAAGTGCTGAATGGCGGTGGCTTGATGGCTCTGGGTGGACCGGAAATCTTAGGAGGATATAAGGTATGTGTAGACTTGATGCTTTATTATTGAAATTCAATGATGAGCAAAGTGTAGTCATTCTAGTCAGTCATAAGGGGGGCAGAAGTGTGACATATGGCACTGGATATGGAGCTGCATAATGATATCAAGCTGTTTGTCCCCTGCTTCCCTTCTGCTCCTGCTTTACACATGCAAGTACTGTGCAGGCAGATTTTATGTGCATACTCAACGTTTAAAATACTTGCAGTACAGTGTAACAGGAACATAATGAAAAGAAAGTACATGTACATTATAGTGAATGAAAGCTGTCATTTTGTAACTCAAATGTTATACACCTTTCATTGCTTGTCCTACAGAGTTATTTCTGCAAAAAAGGGCACTGTTATCTGCATGTACCTTCAAAACATCTGAGCATCACAGGACTAAATTTATCACAAAATTTCTATATCGAGGTTAATTGAAATATTGTATGTGGCTTTAAGCTGTTTATTTTTGCTAGTTTCTATTCTGAATGGGACATGAATATACATGTACATGTATGTTGAATGTGACATTAACCCTGACCCCCTAGGGTGTATGTAAACTCGTATGGAAATTGGAGGATTTGGGGCTGTTAGGATTAAGGTAAGTTCATGCATAGATGCTACATGTAAATGAACAAAGGAAGTTCTGTCTGCATTATACAGTTGTTGCCTGCTGTGTAGGGCTCTATGGTATTTGCCCTTGGGTGCCATTTCCACCCCCCCGGGGTACAACATGCCATAGACCCCTACACAGCAGGTTACAATTGTACACTGTATAGGTGTTTTCATAATCAAAGGCTTCATGAATGTACACAATATAATTAATATACATTGTGATATTTCTTTTTCAAGATGTATTTTTTTTTTTTTTTTTTTTTTCAATGTTACTTGACCAACTCTCAGACACCAAGTTTCCATCAGCTGTACCCCATCAGTGTTGAAAGATAATCTACGGCACTATTTGGGCAATAAATAAAATTACCAACAAGGTGTGCCTTCAATTTCTGTGTACATATCAGTGATGATATCACAGTGCTTGTATTTAACAGTGAACTTGTTAGGCACAGCTGATTGGTAACTTGGAGTAACTTTATACGTAGATGTTAGTGTTTCCTGGAAAGCAGGTAGAATGCCAGTACAGTGTGCCCGCCCCTGTCTCATCAATAATTGAACACCTGAAGACAGATGTAGAAACCGTTTGTCACAATATGGTTATTCTCTATAGTATACCCCGTGGTGACCTCTGTGAAATGAAATATACATGTACAGTATGTAACTAAAAGTTCCTGCAAAAGGACTGCTATTTTTGGATGGTCATCTGCTCTTTTTGTCCAAGAATGATTCACAGTGTTCATTTTGGAATTTGCAAAGGATTCTGATAATGAAATGACACAAACCTGTTTGAAGTCCATTCTGCATCTGACATTTTCTGTCCTTTGTGACATGAAGGTACATCCAAGTACAGTACAAGTTGTGTGGATTAGTCCACTAGCAAAGTTCATGAACAATTGGTAGATTACATCTACACCTTCATCAACCAAATAAACAAAGTCCCAATCAGCAACAAACAAGTATTCAAAAATACCTCAGACAGTCTCCCTATTCAACAATGTGCAACTTGACCGTGTATTAACATTTGATAATGCCCAGTGAGAAGCGATAATGCCCGCTGTGTTAATCACGCCCTGGATATGAGACAGTTTAAGCAATTCTGATTGGTCAAGTGTCTGTGTGCATGCGGTTCGCCACACGCGTGCCAAGTCCATATAAGGAGGTTCTTTTGCGCAACTTGCACACGGAATATACCATAAAATGGACGGGGGTGTTAGGGAAAATTAAAGTAAAATTCTAGAAAAAATCATTGGAACGCCATTATATATTGACTTCTTTTGACTCTGACTAAAAACTTATTTATGAATGGGAATAAAAATGTACTTGGCCGGCCTTAAACTAACGTTTAAAACTGGCTCAGAAGACGGAACACTGATAATGCCCTGGCCTGCAGCTCCAGCATTAGTCGTGTCCATTCTGCTGAGCCGGACTTGAATGCATGGTTAAAACCGGCCGAACACATACCTATTCCCTTATTAAAAACCAATGTGACAGTTGACTAGTTCCCAGGCTGATCAGTCTGCAGACAAACCACATGTTCATCTAACAGAGGATCGTACAATACATATCATAAGCAACTAAAATAATTGCTTTCATAATACGTACTCTGTACATGTATTTAACCCTAACAGTACCAGGCGTTGTTTGGCTTAGAGTACTCAGTACTACAAAATACTAAGTAACACTCTGAGCCTGAAGGACCTAGCGCTACAAATTACTATTTCTGGCTAGGTTTATTCCATTGTTACTCGTACAGAGAACAACGAAACCATGCATTCATAGTGCCACAGCACTGTATGGTACATTGTCTTCTCTATTGTATTTTATGGCTTCAGAGAATAATAATGTCATGTCCTCTTACAAGCGACAGGGCTGAGTACTACATTTTACTACTAAGTAGTACTTTGGAGCATTCGGGACTCTTAGGGTTAAAACCCAAGATTTTTACAATATAAACAATTTGGAGTCACTGATAATGACCTGCCAACTAGGGATCCACTGATCAAGCAGTAATGTTGTACAGTGTTAAAATTTATATTTACAAATAGGTCATTTGGGAGACATTTTGTGGTAAATAAACATTTCAGTGTCTCCCTATTTTCAAACTATCAGAAGGAGGTCAAATTTTAATGTCCATATTTTGAAATGGAAACATACAAAGTTTGGTTCAGATCAGATTAGGGAATATTGAAATAAGGGACAGTAAAGTTGGAAAAATTTTGTGCACGTTCTTATGGGAATGTCTCCCTAATGACACATTAGCGCATTTCTCTTGCTACTCCCAAAGGATAAACATCACAGACATCCATACTTCTGTCCACTGATACCTTTGCATTGTATGCTTTTTACAGTATGATCAGATTAATTTTCTTTTACTACAAGTCAATTATAAAAACCAGAGATGTTCACTTGACCGTTTTTTTGTTTTGTTTCCACATTTTAGGGCTATGGATTGAGCATGGCTGTGGAGATTCTTTGTGGAATACTGGCTGGCTCGGCCTTTGGACCATTTGTCAGGAAATGGACCCAAAAAACCGAGGAAGCTAATCTGGTAAAAATACCACTTGATAACTCGTAGGATTCTTCATTCATTGTGAATATTAGTAAGGAAATACCTTTGGGGCCCATTTTTTCCCGTCCCTGTTCCATCTGGCATGTGATTTTTTCATGTGTAGAACTCATTGTTTAATTTCCAAGATGGACTAAGTACCGCAAATTTCCTGTCAAACGAATAAAAATAGTTTGAAATCAATTTCAGTGAAATATCCCCTGTCAAAGTATACATGTCAGGTGTGAGAGGGACTGAAAAAATGTGACATGTTGGACCCCAAATTCATAGAATGACACTATTGGTCTGATAAAAAGTGTTGTGAACATTTATCAAATGTCAAGTAACGAGCAGAGAGTATTATGAAATCTGAATACCTGTTTAGGACTGGTTAAATACCAAAAAACCCAACTAACTTGAAGTCACGTTTGCTGCGTTCTTGTCCGGTTCAGTTTAGCATTATGTATGTGACCCGCTCTGGAAAAAAGGGTATGAAGGGACAGTGCGCTAGTTCACACTAAGAGCTTTTTTATGTGGACAAGTTGATTTTTTACTTCTTGGTTTATTGGCTTCTATGAGATCATTACTTTCACAATTCATACAAGAAACCTAACTGTTGCAATGGGTTTTAAGAGACTTTCTTCTTGGCTGATTTCTTTTTCTACTTCCTCTGTTTAAAGGAAATCTCAGAAAGCAATTCTGTTAATGTGTATGATATGATTATACAAAAATCAATATATCTCCAGATTGCAAAATGCCGCAGGGTTCAAACCTACACCAAAGTAAAGCTTACAATGTATGATGTAACCTATTCAAAAGTGTTATGTGACTCATATTGCAAAAATGTCCCATAATACCCATTTTTGTGGAGCCGTTCACATATGTTGTTTTACTTGCTTTTGTTTTCATGGCTTGGCTTTTGTTTTCAAAATACAGTATATCGTTGCATGTAACCGTTATAAACTTCTTCAGTACTGGAGAAAGATATTGGCAAACAGTTTTCATCAGAATCTGATCTAACAAAATTAGATAAACATACATAGTCGGGGCAGATGGTTTAAAATTGCTATTTCTTAAATCTTTTTCAAGTTGTTGATGTTTGCAGAAATTCATCATTGATTAGAGGTTGCCCTTGAAATCATTTCTTGCACAACACGGCCTGTTTTTTTATCAGTACATGACATGCCACTAAGGCAACCTGCAAAAGAGCCTTCCTATGATTTGGACTTAAACTTTCTTTCTGTTTACTGGTATTGTTGCAGAGGAATGGTTTTATAAAGGATGGCCAGCACTTCAATCTATCCATTTTCTTTTGTGATCTTATGCATTTTACAGGGCCAGTGTTTCATTGTTATTAACCCAGAGGTCTTTGCCCCTGGATTCCAAGGTCGAATGTCAACATTCATGAATGAATGCAGAACTACTGAACCAGTAAGTTTGCCGGCTATTGTGGTGAATTTACATGTCCGTGTAGAAGCATTGTGTGTACAGAACTACAGTAGATGGAACCTTCATTGTGTTTTGCTGCCGCAGTACTATGAAACAGTGATACCTCAACCAGTCCAAGCAATATTGATTTTTCTTGGACACATCGTTTGTGTGTATTATGCTTTTCTTCACTTTCTGAAATCAGTGTGACATCCTTTAGGGTAAAGTGTGTTGAAAAGTTCACTTTCCCAAACATTTCAAATTGACCTTTTTTTTCCAATATAATGGAGGACACAGTTGTGAGATGGAAGACACTGTTTGGTGTGTAGGTTTTTCAGTTCATTTTGGGTAGCAAAAATGTGTTTAACAAGCAAAACAAAAATGTAGTTTAATTGAAACACAAAGGTGCATATTCATTTTCTTTTTTTAATAACTGAGTTGCTTTAATAGACCCTTTTATTAAGTTATCTATGTTTCTTGTTGGTATTTTTCTTACTGTCCTTATACATGTAGGTGATTCCATAAATATGGGACCCAATGTGTGACACTTTTGGTGTCCCCCTTACACATGATACAAATTTTGAAGATCGGTTGACACTACAACAGAAAGACACTTGGAACAAGGAAAGTGGTAAAAATTACAAGCTTGTATGCTGCCTAATATACTGTTAAATGGACGAAATATTTCATGTAGTTGTTCAGTATAAGGTGCGAACAAACTGACTGGTTTCATGTGTGAGGAGGACACCAAAAATGTCACAAGTTGGGTCCCAAATTTATGGAATTACCCATGTAGATGTATCCTACACAGGGCATGATAGGAAGTCTGAACCCAGTACTAATATCTCACAGATGCAAGGTGTAAAAACAGCATCTCAACATTCTAAATATCGAAGAATGTTCCAACAAGAACTTCGCTTGATCCAGTGTTAATTATTTGTGAAAATTTTTCTGTTTGATTAATCAGAATCTGAAAAGAATGGCTTTTAGAGGATGTCTGACTGACTCCAAACTTGCTATACCACAAAACTTCAAACATTCCACATGACACTTTTCCCCATAACTGTAGACAAGGACAGAGATACCATAAATAAAATACCATAACATGGGGTAACTTTGGTCAGAGGGGTAACTTAGGTCAGTAACCCTTAGAGGGTTTGATACATTGTTATTTTTTCAAACGTACAGTGGATGCGGACGTATTTAGTATCATTTTATTCAGAAATATCATAGTTATTCGTTATTTAACATTTTCGTTGTTTGTGGTAACCATGGTAACCATTTTTATTTTGATTTTCGTGCCCCGTTTTGATGAAGACCAAAACCAAAAGGTGGCCAATGTTGCCCCAAACCCAGAGTAACTTTGGTCACCCCGTTTTAAGCCCGAAGACACCAATAAATTTTGAAATGTCTTTTTTTTTTCCAGCATCAAATTTTAGATGAGTAACACAATGCTCTGAAAAGAAGGAAAATTGAAATTGATTGTCCTTGAAATGAGAAGAAATGATAACGTATGTCAAAAATGGCCCAAAGTTACCCCATGTTACGGTACATTTGTAAAACATTTCCTTTTACAACATACAGACAAACAGATTTCATCTTATGGTTATTGATCGAATTTTACAAGACAGAAATGCCCTTTGGTTGTAAAAATCAAAACTTTAATCAAAAGGCAACAATTGATCGCAAAAAAAATAGCCGTCAACCTGTGAGTCTATGTAAACAAATTTTGAACTCCTGTAGGCAGAGGGTGAAAATGAGGTACTGGTGGCTGGTGATCCTGAGAGAACTCACATGCAAAATGTAGATCAGGAAGGCGGGGTCAAATACCATCGCAACCTTATACAGTCAATGGTGAGTGTTAGAGTGTTAAAACACTCGAATCTCAAATCAGTGTTTCAACTCTGAGTTTAGTCTCAAA
The DNA here is from genome assembly GCF_001949145.1 of Acanthaster planci. The sequence goes on from NW_019091375.1 coordinate 2,833,169, forward strand.
TCACTGATGGTCACAATCGGGGTTGGTGGTGCCACGTAAGACAAGCTCAAATCAGATTGAGAAGTTTCAGATCGACATTTGTTGGAGATCTGTGTTAAAGTGTTAGAGTTGGGTGTTTAAGTGTTACATTTGGGTGTTAAAGTGTTACAGTTGGGTGTTAAAGTGTTACATTTGGGTGTTAAAGTGTTACAGTTGGGTGTTAAAGTGTTACAGTTGGGTGTCTAGTATGAAAGCCACAGACCCATTGTTTTGTTTTGTGGTTTGGTTTTGCTGAAGCTGCAGAATACAGATGTTGGTCAGTCGATAGTCACATGTACCAAAAGAGGACTTCTTGTCTCAACGCTTTGACACCGGCATCCTACGTTGGACATTTTCCTCTCTTCTACTGACTTCATTTTTTGTCTTCTGTCATTGTAGCTTTCATCTTGTTCACAGAAATCAGCTCTTTGTTTTGCTGTAATAATTACAATAATGGAGTATTTATAAAGTGCATTTCAATTGAATGTTTCTGGACCCCTATGGGACTCACTGTTGGCCATTGTAGACACCCTAACTGCAGCAAATTGGTCGCTCTAGTTTCAAACATTCAAGAGAAATTTGGAATGTGTAATCTTTCAAATGCAGACCTAAACCTTTTGGTCATTGTGGGAGGCAAGAGTCACTTAATTACAGTGATGAGTTCAACCTGTTTGATTCATTTCAAGGTGAATTTTAAAGGTTAAAAGGCCAGACGACTGCACCTTTGTCGAGTGTCTGTCATCATTGGCCACATTTCCTTTGTTTGTTGAGAATAGACTTTGTGGGACCAAGGCACTCAAAGTTTTTGCATTTATTCGGCAGTTTGAAGCAGTTATTAATTTTTGGCATCTAAATTTGAGTAACATACAGGAATGAAAAATTACTGGGAATGGAGAGATCTGTCGATAAATTTTGGAATTGTTTCCAAGGGACAGAAAGTACTGCTAATAATTTAATTGACAGAGAAAAATGAAATTGTGCTTACAGTGCAGTTATGTTTCACAATTTGATTGAAATTTACAACCGCATGCAGCAGATGTGAGGTGATTCACCAAATGCCATCCAAGAACTGATGATACGACATGCTACTCAATAGGTTCACCATAGACCACCGACTCTAAAACGGCACAGGTGCAGTGAAGTGTGTTTACCAGTGAATGCCACAGGTCCTTCTAAAAATGTTCCCATCCCAAAGCCTATCCTGGCCAATTAGAAAAAAGGAAAAAAGAAAGAAGCATGTGCCAAATCCCAAATAATGCAGAAAGCCGTTTGTTATTGCCAAGAGCTCTTTATCCGGCCAGAGCTACATGTGAATGTGTGGCTTTGTATTTCATCATTTTTTGCCTTATGTCAGTAGTCCTTGTTGATTTCCTCATTTCCTCTCCCTTTGTTCTTTCGTGCATAGATAAGCAGTTCATTATAGATACGTTTCACATGTAGCTGCAAGTTTGCTCATGTATACAGTGCAGATCATTGAACACAAACAGTTTCCTTGGCAGATGACGAATCATTTTGTACTCAATATGGCCACTTAGTAATAATGTCAAAGCCAGTAAACTGACTTTTGTTTTTTTTCTTTTTCACAGGAAAGTTTGGCCAAGGATCTGAACATTGAGCCAATGAAGCCCAAGGCATAACCTACCTGAGAACTCACGTACAGCACCTGCCTTTTCATCGAGTCACCACCTGTCAGACTCAGTACTGGTATGCCAAGCTCTGAGACCATAATTTGAAAATATGAAAAATGGTAGCAGAAGGGGGATAACGGTGTTTGGAACACAAACACATGCTGTGACAGGATCTTACAAACAAGGAAAAATAATGCAGCCAATGAAAAAATTAAACAGATTTTGTCACTTGATAGTTGTACATAATTTACTGTATTGGATTACATGTATGCAGTCATGTACATATACATGTACGTATACATGTACGTATCCACTGGTGAAGGCACAAGAAAGCATGCATGGACTGATGCAAGTGCATACACACTGTGGCATACTATATGTGGCCAGTTTTTATCTGAATGGGCACAAGTGTTTCTTTGAATGAGTTGAAAGCACATGTCAATCAGTCTTACTGTATTTACCACCACAAAGATAGGGTAAATACTCATTATTAAGATTGATTGTATAATTAGGGTGGACGGGGGGGGTTGCTAAAAGGCAAAGCTTGTCAAGAAGTGGCCCCACATTAATCAAGTTAAAGTTACATCAAGAGATTACCATGTGCACATACAGCATAAGACAATATAAATTAATAAAACATGGACATTCATATGACAAGTAAACCCGTTATCTTTATCTATAAATAATTATTTGACAAGTAAGTCTTATATTTAGATTTAAATACTGACTTACTGCCAATACTTTTTAACGATGAATCTAATGAACTCCATAATTTTGGTCCTTCATGTCTTGTCGTGGTTGCAGCCAGTTAAGCGCGTGATAAAACCCCGTGGAAATCATGTCAACTATTTGCAGACAGACTTGGCTTGTTTCAGTGTTTCTTGGAGGACAGACTCCATTCGGTGTGTATAGGCCTATTTACCAATAACAACATAATTTGTTTATACGTTCACTTTCCTGTGGAGTCAGTTGGGGCCTATGGCCCACTTACCACCAAAGGAGAGCACACACATGTATGCCAAGTGTGGCATCATCAATAAAGAGGTCTATTGTTCTTTAATTATGTGCTTCAAGTTCCACCATGTGATGCAAGATATGGGGGCGGAGAGAACCCCCCCACCTTTGTTTGGTCATTGTTTGATCGGAAACTCAGGAATTCTTTACAGACTTCTAGGGGGGATGTGTTGGGTAACAATAGTCTAGAGTGTGTATAGGGATTGGACATGTGGGGGGGTACCCATTGCCCCATATCGCGCACGGTATCAGTTCCAGAGTGGTTTTTTTTAAGATTCAACGTCCTCTATCATTTGCACACTGCGCTTGCTTGGGAAGAGGGTGATTGGCAATTTGGCTTTCTGTCTTGGATGGCGGCCTAGGAAAAAGAAGTTGAGAGAGACAGTAACAGAGGCAAAAACTTTTGTAATTTGATGGTACCTCATTACAAGACAATAAAAGACTCACTGAGGCTCAATACATGAAACGGGGATTTTCCAGGAAATGTGGAAGCGATGTCTGTGAATACAGCGATGCTTAATACATGAGTGATTTACACATGGTACTCGGGTATATACGACCATGTTTTATAGTATGTACACCAACTTACAGAAGCATTGAAGGGATATGGTGTTTTCTCTAAATTGGCAAAGTCACATGACTTACGTTTTATAATTGTAACTTGGCAAAAGTATAAACTCGGGTGTTAAAATCAACACTTTTTGGTGTTATCAGATGACTATGTTACTTTGCACACCTATAAGTGTTACCGTGCATTAGAAGGTGTTACAAGTAACACCAAATAACACCAGAATTTTAACACCAGTGGAAAGTGTTGGTATAGTCTTCTGATAACCCCGCAGGTGTTAAATTTAACACCCCAGTTTTTGCAGTATGACTTGGTAATGCAGTGCACCGTGCAAGTTCACAATGCAGCTGGGTGCCATAACAATATCATACAGGCCTAGGACTCCACTGTAACAAGAAGTCAGTATTTTAATGCATTCAAATGCCTCACGGGAAAAAATATATGAACGTGTTGTGTTAATCCAAATCTCAACACATCGCGATGTGTACGTGTTCAGACGTGTCGGTGTACTGATAAATTTTGACACATAAAAACACACGGCTTTTAATAACGACATAGAGGCACATTTATCGCATGGCAACACTTTTATTTCCCCAAAGGCATTTAGTTTTCTACGGTTACATGTTTAAAATGAACGTTAAGACACATTCATAATAGGCTTTCGTTTTTACAGTGTTTTTAATAAAGTAATTATTTTAATATGTGTCATAAATATTTCTAAATACTTAGTGCTAATTGATATGTAAGTCGTCAATCTGACTTTGTACAGGTAATGATTTTGAGTTTTGTCATAATTATGACTTGATAGTACTTCCATATCAGCTGGAATGTTATAGAATGGAAAAACAAATTGAGAATGTGATGTAATGGGTCAGCGTAGATCATTAAGTACAGAGTCAGTAGGTCTTGAGAGTAGTGCTTTAGTTTTTAGTTTAATGTTGGTTTTCCTGGCCAATTTTGGAAAATGCGAAATTTAATTTGTAAAATGAAAATTCAGTTTGACGTAGATTTTGAACGTGACTTAAAACCTGGTTTCATTTTCGCAGTAACAACATTCGACGCATTCAACATCGTTTAGCATCCTTCAAATAAATTAATGTGCATTACGTTTCATTAAGCTGTTACAAATAAGTAATTGGGATTTCGGTTTGACGTATTCGTTGGCAATTATAACAAATGTGTATTCTTATTCGCCAAAAATCTGTCTTTAACTGTGACCCTTCGGAAGTGAGTATTCATTTTCATTTGCTGTAATTGAAATTCGCAAAATATACGTTCAATGTGATTAGACGATACAAGCATACACAAATTATGACACCACTTCGACAACAAATGTAATGTTCTTCATGAAGGATTACAAATTGTACACAAATTAAGGTCTTTAGGATTTTTCTACACCTCCGCTTTCAACCATTGCAAGGAGGTACGTGTGAACTTCAACTTCGCTGTATGATGTGATTGTGGCAAAAACGTAGCACAAGAAGGAGAGTTTCCTCGGCCTCGGTGTTTAAATAGGATTCGTACAATAGTCGGTATGTTTCCAAAGACAACGTGAGTGCAGTAATGAGTATTCAAACATTTAACCAATATAACGAGAAGAGTGTCACATATGGACGCCAATAATTATTCCCTACCATGACGTGGTATTAGCGGTCAGAGAGCAAAATCATGTCCAGAAAAGGTCAATTTAGAAGGGGAAAACAATTCATTTACTTCGAAAACACAGAATTTTCATACCAGTTTCATATGGTTTGTGCACAGGGTGTCAAGTGGCTGTCCGTATATGGAACTCTTTGCATTATAACTTGTAAGCACACAAACGAATGCCAATTCTTGACCAGGCATACCAGAACACACAGGCGAAACCGCCTTCATATTTTGCGAAATGGATTGAGTTCAAATTAAGATGAATCCAGGATTGCAGAAGTACATGTCAACATACTTAACTAGTGCACTATCGTGAATTTGAACCCTGACTTTATACGACGGAATGCACCCTCATTGAAATAGAACTTTGTTAAATAGAAATGGAAATTAGAATATTTGTTCCATTTCGCTCGAAAAAAGAATGCTGCTGTTACTAATTCATTTACACATTTTCCGAAAATGGCCAGGAAAAAAGTATAGTTATTTTAATTACGACAGACACAAATTGCGACAGGTATGTTTTGCTATTTGAGTTTTAAAATGCTGCAACCAATAATTGTTGGTATGTCATGAACAAATTGATAGAATTACATCCCTTTCATGGTATATGTAAGGCTTTATTTTAGCAAGCACTAATTGAGTTTGGCTCATTTTTACTTTCCATGATTTTAGTCGCATATTCTCTTTTCAGGGTTATACTTTTTAATTTCAAGTCAGACGTATTTTTGTATTTGAGCTTGGCTGAAACAGTTGGTATGTTGTCGGGTTCCTACTCTGAAAAGGGTGACGTTCGTCTAAGTCATTGGTGGAATTCAAAGTTTTATATACATGTGAAACCCGTTGCGATTTAGCAACGAGGATATTTTGATTTAGATCACATATATGCGTTCGTTTTCGCTTTTACGTGAAGTATGAACGGGCCTTTAAGTTGCGTGGTAAGAGAAATTCTGTTTGAGCCTTTTATTCTCAAATAACATTATATGCAAATGAGTATAAGATTTATTAAATACCATTTTACAAGAAGGACTTGGAGACACATTGGTCGTTACATACATCCTGTACATCCAGATTTTCTGCTGGCATGGGGTGTAAAGCCTGACGTATTCGCTGTAAAGCTGTCGAAACAAAACAGTGTGAAAACCAACATTTTGCTTTGATTATTAGCTGGTATTTGACGACAAAACAACCATTTTGATAGACCAATAATAACGCCAACAACCGGCATCAAATAGCAACATGAACATATTGTATTCTTATATTACTCCAATTCCAAACGTCTCAACAGAATCAGCATTTGTTAAGATTTCTTACCGAGTTCAATGGTTTTTCTAGTTTTGATTCGAGCGAAGACAACTCTGAACCACCCCCTCTCGCGGCCTTGGCAGTTAAGGCCTGGACTAAATTGCACACCTGATTCTAGCAGCTTCTGGTTCAACTCCAGCTCAGCCTCCGATGTCGGTGCCGACAGAAACTGTGGAAAGTGTTGAACAGGCCAAGCGTTATGTTAAGGAGAAACAACGAAAAAGTGGACATTCTTTGATTTGAATGGGCGAGGACCACGACCCTCCCTCCACTGTACTATTAGTCATATTGTACAAAAGAACAAAAAGACTTTACTGTTGCTTTGAGATGAATCCATCATTTGTCTAGCGTTGGCTGGCTAAGATATTTGCATGTACATAAAAGCTTCATTCCTATCCCAATTAAGCCGTTGAGTAACTGCTCGGCTGGGTGCACAAGTATATTTCATTCCCAGGCACAGTACATACTTTACACGAAGTTACACGCAGACATGCAGTCGACACCATCAGTGTATGGCACTGTCCATGGATTTATATCTGTTAGTCGCAATTAGCAAAGGCTATCGATATGACTGTACAGAGCTGGGGACCTTTTATACTACCAACAAGCAAGTTTCCCGAGTGACTGATTTGAGAACTAGACCTACAGTTTACTGTCTCTTCACATGAAGATTACCTTTACAACCTTGGACATACGTGCTTGCCCTTTGAAATCCACCAGTCACCAAAGGAAATTCTTCCGTTTGGAAAATACATGCATTTGGGATATCATCTCATTCATCTTCGAAGTACCATACGTAAGTTTCTAAACGATTAATCTCTTTTGCAAAATTTTACATGAATTGTGATAGTTGAAGTTGTTTTTAAAAGTTGTTTAATAACAGAGAAAGGGGTAAAACTGAGGTTTAACCGGAAGTAAAGTTGCTACATGTGAATTTTAAAATAAACACACAAATAAAAAGGATAAAAATAATAAAAATTAAAATAAATATCTAAAATAAAATAAAAAAGATGAAATAAAACTAAACTGGAAGGCATATTTAAAATGAAACTAAAATTCAAAAGGTATGTAAAAATTAGACACATTAGAAACATTCATATAGTGCAACGTAGGGAGCGGTTCGCTGTAATTGAAAATGGCTTATCTCAACAGAAAACGTTACTGCGTCACCGAGGTAACGTTACCGAGTGTTAACCATATTGAACGTCTAAAACAATCTGCTTTATTGTTGAGAGCATTTCTTACGGTGTTTGACGCTGTAATTTATGTCACAAGTGCTTTTCTTTGTGTATCAAGTCGCTTTTGAAGAATGTCGACACGCGACATTCTTAAAAAATGTACAATTATCTGTACGCTCTTAAGAATAACCAACACTTTACTGGACAGGGTGACGTCACAAGAGTGGTTTAATCTACATTAAACTATTTCTATGACGTCACTACTTTGTTCACAGTGTAGATTGTTTATACGAATTTACAGTTGTTGTTGTCTTCAATAACACAGTGCTGCCGTGACACTGATTCTACTGGACCTCGTAATATCTACAGTTAACAAATTAACATTTAATTAATTTGATGTATTTTGGCTGCTTTTCTGTGTCTAGGTTTTGCCCACTCTTTTCTTATAATGTTGGATTATGGCTTCACGTAAACGTTGATGTGTTGACTGTCGTATCTCGAACACGGTCCTTTCTTGATAACGTTGATAAAATTTTCTTAAAATTGGTGTCACACTAATATGCATTACTTGAAAGAAATCCTGAAGGCTTGTCACGAGCAGGAAAAACAAAGAAATTTAGTGTTGTGGCAACAAAGGGAATTCTGCATGTGTTCATCTAATTGAATTTTCAGCAATAGCACCCATAGACGGTGCCAAAGTGTTACTGGATGTTAAAGTAACCAAAATCCAAAATCGGTATGTTATGACAAAGAGTTGTTCCTTCATAAAACCTCAAGCGTGTACCTTGGAGAGGTCTGCCCAGACATAAAGACCAGAGGGCCTATGCAGACAGGGAATACCTATCTTGCGAAGACCCTCGACGAAGTAACTATGTATCTCCTTGAGTTTACCCAGGGAGAACGGCAGGAAGACATTGGCAAACCAATCTGGAAAAAAAGAGAGAATGAGAAGTTAGCACTCTAATTTTTTATATATTGCGCTCTGAGTTCGACATGAGTGAAAAAATTTAAGACAAGGAATTGTTACTTTCCAACGCCAGGACACTGAATACTTCATTTGGTTTCGAGAAAAGCGCGCTTAGAGTTATGGCGCACTGATTGGCAAACGCAGTTTCTGCCTTTTAAAACTGTCGCACTGGATACTATACGTTTTCTGCACAACATTCTGTTATTGCTAGTCTCTGTATTCTGGGGCTTAAGAGAGTAACTGATCCCGCATACTCTGCAGTGTACCGTCATCGTCAGACCCCGGTTGGTCTTCGAAGTACTCCCGAACCGAAAGGGGTTAATATTAAGGGAATAGGCCTACAAATGTACTTGCGGCTGGGGCATTAATTGCGTCTGCCGAGCTGGTCTTAAATGTTAGTTTACGACCGACCAAGCACACACTTATGTCCATTTAGAAATACCATTTTAGTCAAAGAGCCCAAAGAAGTCAACGTGCGATGAATTTGAAAGGATCTCGTTCAACAGTTTTATTTTCATTTTCCCGAACACCCCCACCCATTTTACGGTATATTCCTTTTGCAAGTAGTCCAGAAGTATCTCCTTATATGGACTTGGTAGGCGCGTGTCGAGTTCCGCTGGCCGCGTGCACACAGACTCTTGACCAATCAGAATCGATTAAACTGTCTCGCATCCAGGTGCCAGGGTGTGCTTTACGCAACGGACATTATCACATCGCAGTGGGCATTATGAAATGGTAATACATAGTCACGTGACGGCTTCGACCAATAGGAACAGAAAAACTGTTCCAGGTAATTATGAATACACATTTCAAGACTTTATCACCTATTGCTCTACTACGCGTACAAACAGTGTAGTAAGTTTGTGCTGGAAATCATGGGGAGTAGGGGACGGGGAAAGGTGGGGGGTAACTTGCCTGGCCATGAAAATTTGAAAAGCGAGTTGGAGGGATGCCACCGTATGACTATATAGAAGTCGATGTTCGAGTTATTGATGTACACCTGAAACACGTGTATGTATTACATTCGAAAAGAATCTTATCAGAAAGGCAAATTTATGGGGTTTTTTTATTATTGTTTCCTTTTTTGAGTGGTACTGAATGCATTTTAGTCCTTGGGAAGTCTGAAAATCCTTCACAGTCTGTTTAATTTTTCTGCTCACTACAAAAAAGTGGTGGGATAATTTGATAGCCCTCCCCATCGTTAAAAGCGTGTGTAGGTTTTTTTTTTTGTTTTTTGTTTTTGTTTTTTTTTTTACACAACTCCCAGGATATACGCCCATGCATACAAAGAATACACTTGCTCTGATCAGTTCGAGAGTAAAAATAGTCGGCGGGGAATAAGTACGAAGTCTTAACCTCTCCCAAATAAAACGTTCTTAGTAAATGCTATGTCAGCTTTTTAGCAAAGTTGTTGGTGGGAAAAAAAGAGAAAAATCGGACTCAAATTGATTTGGAGTATACAAGTCCAACGCATCTGTATACAGGCCCCACGCACCAAGTATACAGGCCCCACACACCTGCATACAGGCCCCACGCACCTGTATACAGGCCCCACGCACCTAGTATACAGGCCCCACACACCTGCATACAGGCCCCATACACCTAGTATACAGGCCCCACGCACCTGTATCAGCCAGCATTCTCGCCATCATTCGTTGCCATCCTGTCGGCACCGCTTGGAAATGCGCAATACTAATCAGCGCATCGCGAACAGCTTTGTTCCAGGTGTAAATGACAGCAATCCTCATTCCACTCATACCAAGGTCCTAAGAAAGCAAGGATGCAAGATAACAGTGAGACACGAGAAAGAGACTAGGGGAGACTGCAAAATTGTGGTCTCTAGCACAGACGTGCAATTCCAGCTCCACCAATCTTTGCAAATACCAACTACCTGCATTCCTGGTACGGTACAAAAGGCTCGCTCCATGACATCATTAGTGCTGTCTCCTAGACATGTCCGTCTCAGTGACATAATGCAAGTTGGACTGACTGAAATCTGGTACCCAATGCGGGACTCCATATTTCTCAAACATGACCAGTTTTGCGAACAAACTTTGGTAAGGTGTGCCCCATCTTATTCAATGAGGCATGCACAATACTGCAACTGAATTTGCATTTTAGTGATAAAATTCCTACAAACTCGGCGCCATGCGAAGGCCGTCAATTTGCAATACGGGAGGGACAGTGAATATGGCGGTAGGCATGCAGTTAGGAAGGTTCGCACTGATTGTCTACGAAAGTGCGATGTTTTTCAGAGGTTCTGCCAGTCGCCAGTTAATGTCAAACAGCATCTGACGCCGCAGTTTTTCACTCTGTATTGCCGTGGTATCTGATTTCTTGAAAGCGAATCTAAAACTTCCTTGAATCTTCGATTTTACTATAACTATTAAATTTAACGTTCAGAAAAATAATGGTAATTAGATATCTATAGACTTGGAATGTTTGCATTTATCAGCACATCTTTATACCTTTTTCATTTTAACATCAATACTAACAACAGAATGACAGACGCAAAACTTTCTTACATTGGAATTGTTTGACTTTCTAACCTTGCTGAATGTCCAAATGACGTGAACTTTATGCAGGTCTGGTATTTCATCTTCGCTGAATTGAAAGATACTGCAGTGTGACGTGGCATCATTGAAGACACAGTTCATGTAGACCTCGTCCAGAACCACATGTAGGTCGTGCCTAAGGTTCATGTCCCAGATACGTTATCTTTACGGCTTGAAATAATTAACATGTACATTCATCCTCATTCCCTTTGTGGTATAAATCTTCTCGACATTCGCGACGCTTTATGGGAGCAATTAATTTTTCTGTACAAACCCCGGGAGGGTTTGAAGCCTGTTCCGCCTGCATTTACCAATCACGTTCATCGTGCAGCCTAAAGTGACTGGTACCCTAAACAAAATGCCTTTAAAAAGTAGTGGTAATCGTTTTTCATCTTACAAGCTTTTCGATTTTCTATTTTAAATTTAAAATATATTGCTTGAGTAGTCAACTATGCATGCATCTGTGACCAGGTCAGCAGGTAGTTCAGAAATATTTTGAAGAAAGAAATACTGATGGTCTATGCACAACATGCATGGCTGGTTTGTCAGTCAGTCTCATGATGCAACGAACATTTAAGAGAGGTTTATGAAGCCCGGATATCAAAGAATGTTCTCCTTTTTGACAGCTCTTCGTTTTTTACCTTTTGGCAAATTTCAGGAGATCCAAGACCTGAGTGCGACTGTACACGTCTCCCAGTGGATTGTTTGGATTTACAAGGAACAATCCCTTCACCCTGATGCCCTTAGGAAGTAAACAACAACATAATTATGATTCTAATCCAGACATCATGACATTCACGCCTTATAGATACAAAAATGTACTCATGGACTGAAATGTTTGAATATGCTGAAAGAAATAAACTCTACAACCTTAGCTGTTTTGGTCACAGATTGAAGCAGTTCTCGTTTTTTAAAGTTTTTTGGCTTCTTCCACTCTAAAGCCCATAGGATAGCACATACTTCCACAATTTGCACTAATTTCCTTTGTCATTGCAAATCAGAAGTGACATTATTATGTCATGATGAGGTCCGTTTGATTTGTAGTTTATGGGATAGATTGTTTGCTAAACTTTTTTCACTGAGGCATGTTCAACTATCTCAACTAAAATAACGATGAAACCTAACAGATATAAAGTCCTTTGTGAAAAATGTGTCCCCTACTAGAGAACGTCATGATTAGTGGTAGATTGAATTTAACAAGGGAGCATTTTCGCAACCCCTACAGAAGCATATTCGTGAAGCCTAAGCAATAACTAGGAACATGTTTGAATAAAGCAGAGTCATAAAGTCATCCGAGAAAAAAGGTTGCAGAGAACAATTTGCCGACAAAAGTCATTTTGACGCAATGTATTTGAAGTGTATTACTACTGGTTTTCTCACACACATTGCAAGAAGGTATCCGCCCCAAAAGATCAGCTTATTTTTTCCACTTTGAATTGGCAGTAAACCAACTCTTCAAACGCAAAAACGCGCAATCAGTGATCAAGGTGGACACACAAATATTTCGGATCATGACTGAAAACAAGCCCAGTATGTGATACATCTCGTATAGGAGTTCCTTCAGTCTCGTTTCTTACCTCATGTACAGCCTTCTGGTAAGCTTCTTCTGTCCTTTCTACGGTCAATTGGAAGGGCTCCGTTTCTCCGGATCTTTGCTTCAAAGGAGAAGAAAATACGTGTACATTCTTTTGTTCCTCACTCTCATATGTTCTTATAAAATAATTGGCAATCTTGATCATATCTTTTAAATTTTTGTGGACTACTTCAATCGAATGTTACCTCCTCTGTCAGCAGGATTGGAACAACGTCCACATTGGCTCGTATTTTTAGACTGCTGTAGACTCCGTAATAACCGGGAACTGGCAGAAGTACCGCTTCTGAGGAAGAGGAGTAACAAAGGGTACTTTTTAAATATTCAAATGTACCCAAGATTTCCTGGAAAACTGAGGGCGCTGTTGCTGTGATGTCAATTTAGGAAGTCACTGTTCAGTTTGTTTTTCTGTTTAATCTGTGAATCCAAAATTTGTTCATTTGTCAAAACGTTTTAAAAATCTAAAAATGGAAAAAGGTTAAATTTCCAACCTCTGCGTAAAAGTTGCATTTACATGATCATTTAAGAAAATCTGCAATCGAATTTATTATACTGGAGTCCCCTTTATCTTTGTATATAAACCATCAAGCCCCACTTTTACATGATGGCACCAACCGTTGAATCACAAGTTTCGAAATAAGGTCACGTAAATTTATTTGATTTGTCCGTTTTTCTTTAATCGAACGGCTACCAAAGGACTGAGCCTCAAGAAAAAAAAGATGCGTCAAATGAATACACTGTGCATGGTTTGGATTATGACCACGACCCTCCATTATGAGACCTTTACCTCCAGCGTCGCATATGACGTGCCCCATCGCTTCCAGACCAGGATAGGCACCGTTTATCACCATCATCTAAAACAGACCAAAGATACAATTTAAAACTACCTCTAATGGAATGAACAAAATGACTGTCCCCAATACAATGTTCTTGTCCTTTCGAAACATGTTTTAGAGTATAATTAGTGGCTTGATTCTTCAACATGATAATAATCCGAACATCTTTGTGAGAAGGCTTTGGTTTCAAGAGACCTCCGGGCACTTTCATGAGTACCCCTCAACGGTGACAGGGAGGGATGGCAGAACGTCAGCGTTATGGCTTGTATGTGCCTAGCAAACTTTCAAAAATTTTGTGGGTTTTGCAAATCTGGTCGAAAATATTAATTTCCTTGTTCATCGAATGTGAAAGCGAAGCAAATTTGAGGTCACAAAAGATTTGCTGCAAAAGTTGAAATGTGTTCAATTTATGCGACTTCATAGCACGAGTATTTGATCCAGTGTCAAAAATTTGTGTTTGTGTTCACTTTCATGCCAAGTAAGAACCGACCTTTAGTCGTGGTTGTAGTGCCCCATACCCGAGGGGAAGGCGCATGAAGCAATCTTGTATGGAGCATCGACGGGTAATCACGCGGCACTGTAGACCATTCCTGCATGGAGTGTGTTATAACCACGACAATAGGTTGTCTTTTAGGCGGGACACTAACAAGTGCCTAGTAGGAACCCATGCCACATGTAGCAGCAGAAAATCTTACCTTGTTTGGGTCCAGGGGATTGTGCGCCCTTGCTGTAACCGTCAAAAACTTAGCAACAGCATCCCTCAGTTCAAAGACACCTTCCGGCTCGTCGTAGGCATGGAGAAACATGTTGTCAGCCCAGGTCTTTGGGCTCTCCACGCATGACTGCAGCTATAGTCATTAGGAAGGAATTAAGTACGTTGTTTATATCCTTTTTCAATTAATGAAAAACAATGGGTGCGTTCGATTAGCTTCCCTGAAAACACCAGTGTTACACTCAAGGGAAGCCTCAAAATGAGGCTTATCGAACGCTGCAGTGTGTTTTCCAAGGCATTCTGGGAAAAAGGTCAAGTCCCCGCCTCGTTCCATCATGTACGTTCATGCTCGAACAGTCCATCCGTGACGTCATTACACTTGGGCGGCCTCCAGAGACCCGCTCGCCAGCTGGGGTAGTGGTGGCTGACACCAGGGCAGGCACGAACGTCACGTGATGGCTAAACGAACGCTCTCGTGTAAGTTTGACTTACACGTGTAAGCTAATCGAACGCACCCAATACACAAATACCTTGGACAGTTTTCCTATTCTTATTGGTCGAAACGCGTCACGTGACCGTGTATTTAACATTTTTATAATGCCCACTAAGAAGTGATATAAATGCCCGCTGCGTAAATCACCTGCTGGCACGCGGATACGAGAACCTTTAATCGGGTCTGATTGGTCAGGAGTCTATGTGCACGCGACGCGTGATCGACGCGCCACACGCGTGCCAAGTTCATTGAGGGGGATTCTATTGGACAACTTTCAAAGGAATATACCATAAAATGGACGGGGGTGTTTGGGAAAATGAAAGCAAAATTTGGAACAAAATCGTTGGAAATCTGTCTCATTTTTACTCTCTGAATAAAAAGGTTTCATGAATGGGAATAAATAATGTGCTTGGCCGGTTTTAAACGTTAGTTGAAAGTTAGTTTCAAGCTAAAATGACAAATTATGAAATTACATTTTATGTTAAATTTTAAGTTTGGATGTTAACTTTTAATCTGTTGTGATTAATCTTAGGAAGGGTACGCCAAGCACTAATGTGAAACGGCTGTATTATAAACATTTTGGCTAGTTTTAGCGCCCACTTGTTCTGGTGGGGCTAGAGTTAACTCTGATCAGAGTTAACTAGGCGGCAAGCATGCCTAGGATTTGAGGGCTGTAGGGATGCCGAGCTTAGCAACTATTTGGACAAGTGTGCCCTGTGTTTCGGGGCAAGCTTGCTCATTTTTTCGGCAGGCTGCGGAAGTTCTGGTAACAGTTATATTATAAGTACAAAAGAAATAAAACAACGGATACGAAATGTGTGCTAAAAGTCAGACCGTCGTCTCAGAGGCTATTTCGTGTGTTGTCTGAGAATAATCGTAGGTTATTGTTGTACATAAAATATTCGTCCGGGATTCTGAACTTTCAACACCAAAAAACAACTCGTATTACGTGAACATGGGTCCTTGTATGGTAACATGTGATAAACAGTGACTGCACGTCATGATCAATGGACTCTGTAAAGAGAGAAATCGGCTCTCAATCACGAATTTCAAATTCGTGATAGAGAGCCGATTCTTTAAACAAATTCGGAATTTGTATAAGGTATGTTAACTTCGGCTTGTTTCCTAATAACTGCCACAAGGACAGCCAATGGAGCAATTGAATAAAACACCCCCCACCCCCGTTTTGTAACACCCGAGAGCAGACTTCTTTCCTGAGCGGACTAAAATGCTATGACAACGTCCTTACCGTGTGAGAGTCTGTAGTTTTTAGCACCAGATTATTATTATTACGTATTTATTTCAAACACATTTGACCATTTGGTATATTAGAAACTGAACCATACCTTTTCTCTCAGTAAATCGAAGACCATTTTGTTCTCGGCGCTATGCATGTCGATCACTCCCTGTATAAAGTATAACAATGTAAAGCTGAGCAACATTTTTGGGAGACAATAATTATGCAAGTAGACACTTGCAACTACAATTGGCTCCATAACACCCACACTATTTCACTTGATACCCACACACTTCATGCATATTCTGAACTGATGAAATATGCAGATTTTATTTAGGAAGTTGTACTTAAGGTCCAAGGCAATCGCGGCCTAAAATAGGCACTCAACCAGTTGAGGCTCTAATACAGACGCCTATAACGGCTATACTTGCAAAAAAGAGAAACATTTGAGTTACTATCTCGGCGCGGCGAACTCGTACCTTGCAAATGATAATGTGCAAGTGGCCCTTAAACGCTTCCGTACTCTTACTCTCGCAGTTTGACAATTTCAAGACACGCTATAGTCTTCCTACTAAACCATGACCATCGCTGCAACGTATGCGGCTTAAACTGCTTAGAATTTACATATCCTCTCCCCCTACCTCAGCCATCTAAGCTAAAAGGAAAAAGAAGTATATAAAAGAAGTTGAGAAGGAATAATAACAACAAAAGTTGAGCTCTCTTACTCTAGGATTGGTCTCAGGATCGTACTCGCCAATAAACTCCCCTGCGCTGCAGGAGACCACGCTGGCTGTCCTGCAGACGACAATTCCTTCCTGCGCCCGCTTCGACAGGCAATCGCTGTAAGAAACCCCGTTTTCAGATAGCATTGTTCTTGTTTTATTGTAGGAAGTGCAATGGTGAAATACTGGCAAAAACAGTTGTCGCTTGTGAGCGATGGCGACTTGTCAGTTCATTTAACTGAGAAATTATCTAACCAAAATTAGTATTTCTTTGCAATAGTGCTGCTTTACTGTAGCTTGATGAAACGTGACTGAATAAAAAACTACAAGTTCACACGCAAATTAACAGCTGTTTACAGAAAACCCATCTGCGCATGTTCACGCGTGCGCGTTTAGTACAAAGTGTAGAGTATTCACCGGTTCAATAATTAAGTGTTCGCACGTACTTGAAAGATTTTATTAAGCCTGACGCCTACAGTTTGGCTACAATCTAACATTGGCTTTACTCATAAACACTGGTAGCCTATATTAAACTAAAAGCACTACTCAACCGACTAGAAAAGTTGAGGGTCCCATTAACCATATGCACAGCTCTTTGGGTCTGATAACCCACAAGGCTGTGTACAACCATAAATGTAGTCTATACATGTCATCATTCAAAATGTGGAATGCAAGGAGCTTCATCGTTATAGCTAGTGCAATAGTCCATAGTATAATTACTGGGCATTCGTTTGTGTTGTGGTGGCAAACTCCCTTCAAATGCACTCCGTCGCACCAGTGCACGTCCTCAGCTGGCTGTTGAGAGTCGTCAAAAGCATACCGTCTATGCACGACCAGTTAAGAGAGTTTTGTAACCGCGTTCAGATTAGTCGGCTTCAAGAACCACGAATAAACACATCAGCGAATTATTTCTGCATGTATTCTACGAAAGTCTTGTCGTGCTATCAAGTATGCATTTTCAGAAAATGAAGAGTTTTTTTGGCAACAGATCGTTTTTAGAAGATACCGGTACACTTTTCAAAGTTTGTAAGTGATACATTTTACGTTTTTGGGAGATTCATTTGTGAAGTTCGTTTTTATATAAGTATATTTTTTTGAAGTTTGTTTTGTGGGGAAAAAAATTAAAACTTGAAAATACATTTCGTTTGAAATCAACTTTGAAAAAATATATCTCCGAAAAACGACTGTTTCCAAAAACGACATCTATCTTTTGTAAAACACGAATTGCTGAATATGTATAAAAAAAATACTTCTCGTAAAAAAAGGAAGTTAAAAAAAGTACTTCATAACAACGATCATAGCAACCATACTTCATAAAAACCAACTCGATGAAACATACACCTCACTTACTGAATATATTTGATGGCATAACAGGACTTTCGTACTATACAGGGCGTATCCAAAAAAGTATACAGAAGCGTAAATCCAAGCGACTAATTCTGTTGAATGTAGCAGAGGGTAACCCAAGTCCATAACGGCGACAGCTCAACCTCTGGGCTCTTGTTTCATTGATTTCATTGCTAAAGAATGAAGCAGTGGCACAGAGGGCCCTCCAATTTATGCAATTGCAAACATTCTGCAAATGTTTTTCGTCCAGTGGTATGCAGCGAAATCAAACAAATGAACACCAAGTTGCCGTTCTCATGACTTGTGCAACCAACATTTTTGGGGGATTTGTTGGTGGGAGGAGACAAAGTTGAAAGAAACCTTCCAAGGTACTCCAAGGAACAAAACACGTACCATACTTGTTTTTCTGGACTTTTGATCAAATTATGAAGTGTTTGCGCAAGCCAAATTTTGAGCGATTTAGGAAAATAGTTCCTGGTCACTCAGGCAAGAAAATCTGTTCATGATCAAAAGTTCAATAACAGCAAGATACTCTATTTAACCCATGTAGGAAATGAGATTTTCAAAAAATGTTCACGTTTATTTTGCAGTTAATTTTCTGACTGTATACTTGTCATGATACACCCTGTAGTGTCTCCAGCCTGTGGCTTGAAGTGAAGTGTGATATCTAACGGTAGCCAAACAACTGACATGACTTATGAACACCTCCCCGTCTGCTTCCTGGTCCAGATCCATTTTAAATAAACTAGGCTACACGAATAAAAGGATTAGTGTGAACGAAATGCCATTCACCTTATCCACGACTTTTTCTTACATCGCCAGCATACTTAAATTTTAGTATCAATAACCGTAAATGGATTACCATTACCATTAATTCCGGAAAAGCGTCGTGTTTTAACGACTGCTTATTGTGTCCAGACGATATGCGGGTGCAACAAAGTGCCCAATGAAAGCCCACACAATTCAACAGCACCGTTCAAGATCCAACCTTCCGGGACATGTAACACGTTTTCATTCATGGAGACAATGCATAGACACAGAATATTCTATCTTACTAACTTCCACATTTTCTGCAAAGAGAAAGAAAGAATTCCAGTGTCTGTGCACATCAAATTTTAAGGAAACGCCTCCTGGCGGTCAAGTGCGCTGAACAAATTCTAGAAATTAGCTGCAGACTCGATAAGCGCATTTTCAACTTTTCGATGCGTTTCAGTAAGAATTTACATTTTAGGCCTACAAGGGGGAAACAAGGAAACCTTTAGAAGGAACTAACTGATTCATTTTCTGCTTCTCGTTTGCATGTGTCGTCAGACCCTCGTTTCTCCTTATGCCTCTTCTTTTTTTTCTCCCCCTCGTCCCCAGGGTATCCTTTATGACCCACTTAGGAGCTGTGTGAATAATACCAGTTTTTTGTATGTAATGTTTTGGGCAATTTAAGTTGTATCTCACTGGATGTTTCAACCGTTGAATACTACCTGTCTTAACTTTTTAAATATTAAATTGTCATAACTGTAAAGACGATCAATGATTTAATTGAAATTGAACTGAATTCCCAAAATGCGCACCTTGGAATGCTATAAAGTGATTAATACGTACTTTACACGTTGATCACGATTCTGTCTTCGTTGTTTCGTTTGCATTTTTCTTTTGATTCTATGGGGCGACTTCAGGAAATGGCAACAGTTATTTGCCACTCTAATTGTTCACGGATCCTAAACCCTCAATTAATACCTCCAAGTTTGTAGCCCAAACCCGGAAGAGGAATAACGGAAAGGAGAAACCGCTTCGCTTTCTCATACAAAAAATTAAACTGTGACAATCATCTATTTCAATAACACGAGACGTCGCTGGACAGTTTGGTGGACGTTTGGTTTCCACGTCTGATCGTCCGGTTGGATGAATAGTTGTTAATTGGCAGTTCAAAGTTGGATAGTTTCACTTTAGGCCTAAGGGCAGTCTGAGGACGGCTGGGTGAATAGATTTTTTTGGACAGTCTGAAGATAATTGTGTGAACAGTGGGGTGGACAACTTGTGACGTATTTTTGTGCGGACAGGTGAACGGATGGGCAAACGGTAAGGTTAACAGTTGAGTGGATGTTTGGGTGGATAGTTGGATGGACGGTTGGCATGGTAACATTTCATGGCCAATTTGTGGAAGGGTGGGTTGACAGTTGTGATAAACCTCGGTTTGTCCAACCTATTGTCAACAGGCATTCAGACCTTTCAACCAAGGTGGAATGTTGCGTTGGTTAAACAGTTGGATGGGGGATTAGTTGAGCTGGTGTAGAGAGTTAGTTTGACAGTTGGTTAGAGAGTTATTGGGTAGAGAGTAATTAGTTCAGTCGACGTTTGGTTGACAGTTTAGTTGAAGCTTGACTACCCTAGTTGCGACTAAACTGTCCATCGTCCAACCAACCATGGACCGCCACCAACTGTCGACCAAAACGTCCACTGGTTTGGCTGGAGGGTTGGATGGACAGTTTGGTCAGACGGCACAAACGAAATTGTCATTGTAATATTTCAAGTGTGTAACAGTACAACTGTACCGAACGTGGTGCTAACGAAAGCAGGCTTTATTCGACCTTTTCTTGACCTTATCTAAAGAACCGCCTTGTGCTAAAAGATTACACAATGATCTGGCCTATAATGGAGCGCCTTAAATGAATACTAGAGTCATATCCAGACAGTTTCATTGTATGGTTACATAGATGGTGTGGTGATGGTTAGTATTAGACGGCTGGTAAGACGTTTGTGTCGGTAGTTGTACGATTTGATGGCTAACTTCTCCAAATCTGTCGCCTTTTGCGGTCCCGTGGAAGTTAAAAAAACGCAGCTCTGGCGTTCGTTGAGTGCTTGATAAACACAATAGGACACAGCAGTTCACATAGACCATTTCGGGCGATAATCGGGATGTTTTCATTTTTTATTTTTTTCGTGTGAAGTCGATACACACGCAAAATAGTGTACGTTACACATAACGTGTCACGTCGACGCGTTCCTGCAACAGCCCCACCTTTCACCCACAATGCACCCCGGTAAACACTGCATTACGTCATTATGTTGCGCGCCTTCGGCGCTATATACGATCTTTGATTGTGCCTTCGGCGCTATACGATCTTTGGCCGAGACCATGCACAAGACCAGTCACAAGTAACAGGGTGAATGACGAAGGCTACTTTTGTTGCGGTTCATTTGAATAGCTCGTGACTTGAATTCAGACTGGAGGCCTTGTGTTGGTCTTGTGAAGGTCTTAAGGGGTCTCGAATACAACAGTAATTGATACATTTTAGTATGCATGTGTTAATTTTTCTGTCGTTTCACTTCACGTCTGAGAAAGTTAGTCGTTCGTGTTTTTACCCATTAAATTATCCTTGAGATCATCCACTTCGACGAGATTTTTACCACTATTACCAGAAGAATATGTTCAATAGCAAAATTAATGAAGGACAGTTGAATTTAATTTAACTTAGTTACCTCGAAAAAAATTATCAACGACCAAATTCCCTTATATACTGTAAATGGTATGCCAAGACAATACAATGGATGGCGACGTTCCTGCATACACACGGCTACCTCTGGACCACAAAATTTATTGCTTTTCCCTTTTGATTCAGAATTCTGTACCATACTTCTGCCAAAGTGGACCATAAATGCTTGGAGATAAAAAAAATGTTTCAAATGATAACATCATCAGACCGGAAGCTAATGTCGTGACATTTTGGCGATGATAAAAGTATCACTTGCGTCAACAATAATTCGCACAATACGTAAGCTACGTGAAGGCATTTCTGTTAGAAGAAATGAAACAAATCAGGCTAAATGTAACATGGGCCAAGCCAAAACAACTATGCTGAAAAAATGCTGAACAATTTCCAGCTGAGAAACATTCCGAGTATTCCAAAATATGTTCCAATATAAAGGTGAAATTATCCCTGCATAAAACAAAGACCTGAGAAACTGCCTGTAGGTACAGATCTTGAGGCTCAACACTCACAAATACGGGTGATTCACAATAGCGCGCCTCCAAGAGTTTGCAACAGGCTAACCTATCACAAGGCGCTAAATCTGTCAACTCTTTCCAACCATGCGCTGGGTCGACATATTTCACACACTGTGATTGGTCAATGGGTTGAAAACTCTTAGAGGCGCACTATTGTAAATCGCCCGTATTGTTTCATTGTTTTGTGTTCATTCTTAACTTTGTCTTGTTCTTTTCTGAGCCTTGATCCTGGAAAACTACAACTGAATGTCAGGGATATCTTCAAAGCCTGTTTTTTTCTCTTTTGAAGCTGAATTATGAGACTGCAAGTTTATCATAACTGATACTGTCCCTTTGGGGATTTTTTTCTTTTTGTGTAAAGCTTAATTGCTTAACTGAATTTTCATAAAAGCNAGCTACCTCTGGACCACAAAATTCATTGCTTTTCCCTTTTGATTCAGAATTCTGTACCATACTTCTGCCAAAGTGGACCATAAATGCTTGGAGATAAAAAAAATGTTTCAAATGATAACATCATCAGACCGGAAGCTAATGTCGTGACATTTTGGCGATGATAAAAGTATCACTTGCGTCAACAATAATTCGCACAATACGTAAGCTACATGAAGGTATTTCTGTTAGAAGAAATGAAACAAATCAGGCTAAATGTAACATGGGCCAAGCCAAAACAACTATGCTGAAAAAATGCTGAACAATTTCCAGCTGAGAAACATTCCGAGTATTCCGAAATAGGTTCCAATATTAAGGTGAAATTATCCCTGCATAAAACAATGACCTGAGAAACTGCCTGTAGGCACAGATCTTGAGGCTCAACACTCACAAATACGGGCGATTCACAATAGCGCGCCTCCAAGAGGTTGCAACAGGCTAACCTATCACAAGGCGCTAAATCTGTCGACTCTTTCCAACCATGCGCTGGGTCGACAGATTTCACACACTGTGATTGGTCAATGGGTTGAAAACTCTTGGAGGCGCACTATTGTAAATCGCCCATATTGTTTCATTGTTTTGTGTTTATTCTTAACTTTCTTGTCTTGTTCTTTTCTGAGCCTTGATCCTGGAAAACTACAACTGAATGTCAGGGATATCGTCAAAGCCTGTTTTGTTTTTTTTCTCGTCTGAAGCTGAATTATGAAATTGCAAGTTTATCATAACTGATACTGTCCCTTTGGGTATTTTTTTTCTTTTTGTGCAAAGCTTAATTGCTTAACTGAATTTTTATAAAAGCCATGTTAGTTGGCCAAAAGCAATTCCTTTACCCCATGAACGATGCAAACATCAAAAGCACGTATAGCATCCAAAACATGCAAACATAAAAACAATTTGTAGTGATCTTGCAAATGTAGTGAGACGCCACGAGGAGGCCCGGTCCCATTGTGAAACGAAACGAGCACTGGCACGATATATGCACAAAGACCAAGACAGACTCGGCAGGAAAATTGATTTATGATTTATTGGTGACCAGCAATTGTCACAGGCATCCTAACAAGCTAGATCCTTGAAGTGACAAAAACCCCCACTGCCTGAAATGACAAAATGAGAGCTCCCAGTGAGCCAACTGTGTACACTCTCCATTCACAGACTATAGCATACATGTACATGTGCTTTCTTGCTTACACGGGATACATCAAAGTGAACAGCAATGTCCTTACACATCATAGCACATCGAAATCAAGAAGTACATGTACTCATTGAGGGTTTCTATGTAGACTGGACTACAAATTCGCCATGGGACTATGCCTACACAGACGTGGAAATGGGTGCTACTGATATCAAAATATACCCATGCTCTCTGTGTACCTCTTAAACTGGAGCTCCACGGCCAACCCAAAGTCTTCGACCGTCTCTTGTGCTGTCTTGTTTGTTTCCATACGCAAAGAGTTACTTACCAAGTAAATTATAGTACAAGTAACGCGAGCTTCAATTAACACGTCACCAAAGTATGTCATAATACAAGGGGTTATTATTGTACATGACAATAGTTTTGATACATTCAGTAAGTTATCTAAAATAATCTTTGGACTTATTTTCCTGGTGGATGTCAACCAAGTACAACCAGTCCTTGTGCGCGGGAAGCACAAAGGTCACCAAGTAACAATTACTAGACATACAAACATGCAAATAACACAGAAACAATGTAGATTAGCTACAAACTATGCATATTCATGTGTTAGAATCACGACAGTGAGACCACCCTTGCTAAGGCACAGTCCCTACACAAATAATTCCATTTCGTAAGCAATATCAAAAGATACATTAGGCAACGAGTCCATGAATACTGTTGTTACATGTCCTTCAGTTTACAGCTGAAATTCAAGTGTTCATAAATATCAAGTGCAACTTTAAAGCACGGCATAAAAAAACACATTTTGTACGGGCTGTAAAGCCAAGTTGCTTCATTTGGCCTATAAATACATCACTTCTCATTTGATTGAAACAAAATAGCCAGGTGAAGGACTTGACCTGATGAGTGTGGACTTCCTGACACACTATTAATGATGTCCTTAGCCAAAACCTGATTGGGGGGCTTAATTGCCATTGATTCCACGGGATTTGACATTTTAAGGGGAACAATTTGAGTCAAGATCAAAGTCAAATTCAGTTTCAGATCAGACATGCATGTCTTTACCCATGGGGCATTCCACAAAAAGGAACTAACTTTGCAGCTGCCTCAGGGAGCTGAGATGGTATTTGGAATGTTTCATGAGCCCAGTGAGCAGGGGTAATAATAATGGAATTGTGCCTTGATCGGTTTTCTGGATAAGTGCCCTATATAAATCTATATAATTATTATCATTAGACAAAACCGACTGCATGCTGAATTCTGTGGAAAGGTCTGAATGCTCTAGTTCATAGGACATCAACTTAAAATGACTAAATGAAGAGTGACCAGGAACGCTGATTTCCGATTGATTCCAATCAACTGTTGCGCAGCCAGTCTGGCAGGACACAAATGATTAAACTCGAGATGTGGCCTCAAAGCGATCAAATGACAATCCGAAACCCTTTTTTGCCGACTTCCATACCTTCAGGTCACAGCTCACGAATGCACATGTAGTTAATTTGTCTTTAGGGCTTTCTGCATTCTTGCCAAAGCTGAAAAAGGAACCAAAATTGAAATGAAGTGATACATGAACTGCATTCAAACACACTGCAAACTAACATAACAATGTGCCATGATCACACAAAAAAAATTAAATGAAATGTTCTGTCAAAATCTATTGCCTTGTTAACAACAAATACAATAATCACCAACGATCCAGAACCCACCCACCAACTGAAAGTTGAACCATCTAGTCAATATCAATGGCTTCTTTCGTAATGAATTACAGAGGGGACCGTGACAACAATTGCATGAGGTGGCAGACACCATGAACACAATGTGAGATCCAATCAACAACATGTAAGACAATGAGATTTCAAAGTGCACTCTACATGTACGTGTACATGTAGTTTGACTAGGACTGTCTGGCACATAAACATACTGTACCCTGTTCTGTTCTCAAAGACCGCACCAATCTGCCCCTCTCTCAGATCCTTCTCTGAAGGGTTTGTCTTAGTAGACCCCCCCTTCACAAGCCCCAAACACTTGCCTGTCTCTAGAGTGTCCTTGTCCTTTGCAAAGACCAACCTGAACCACCCCCTCTCTTGTCCAAGGCAAACGGCAGAAGGAGTGCCCTGTACTCCAGCTCGAAGGAGTTTCTGCTTAAGTTCCTCCTCTGCTTCTGCAGTTGGAGCTGACAAAAACTGGGGAAAACACAATCCAAATTCGCCTCGGACTTTAATTTTTTTTTTCTTAAAAAAGCTCAGGTATCTGCTCATTTTCAAGTTACAAACTGTATGCAA
This sequence comes from Acanthaster planci, assembly GCF_001949145.1. The sequence goes on from NW_019091375.1 coordinate 2,858,830, forward strand.
ATTCAACCAAACCTCAAACTGGGGGAAAACACATGCCAAGTTTACCTCAGACTAAATTCTTTCAAAACTGATGTCTGTGCCCTTTCACATTACAAACTGCATGAAAGTTTTATCAAGCCTCTGCCCTAAGGGTAGAAGTTCACATCTCAACTTTGAAAAAACTGAAAAAAACGTGGATTCATTCCTCAACAAAAGGTCATTATATAGCACTTCACCCTAAGAGTCCC
>NW_019091375.1:2859481-2875996 GCF_001949145.1 Acanthaster planci
TTAAGTCACAAAAATGAATCAATTTCTATGGGATGACCACAACACGTTATTCAAATCATTGCGTGTTTCAATTAAAAGTTCTTCACTGAGGTTGTGCTTCCTCAAAAAGTGGCTGTCACATGCAACAGCCGCAAAATTAACCAAGGCCTGTGTGTATTCACGAAGAAATACCTCAGTGTAACTTTAGTCATGAAGACACTGTAATGAACAACTCCTTACATCATAGACCAGGCACTCCTGGTCTATGACACAGATAAAACAAAAAGCATGTTACAAACCTTGCTGAAATCTGCCCAGACAAAAAGCCCTGCTCCTCCATTGTGGCAGGGGACACCCAGCTCACTCAACCCCTGGGTGAAGAAACTATGAGCCTCTTTCAACCTCTTGACTGAAGTTGCCAAGAAGACATTGACAAACCAATCTACAAAAAAACAGCAGCAAAGAGGAATAAAAAGGAAAAGAAAAGCAAATATGAACAGCTGTGGTCCAAAGGTTACAACTGACAGTGTTTTAGTAAAAATTTTCAATTCTCAGCAACCGTTCTTTCTAGAGATGGTTAAAGCTACCGGTAGCACACCTATTTTACTGACATGAGCATGTAAATAAGGGATAAGAGTAGACATTCTCAATGATCAGCTATGGTACTGAAGAAAAATTGTTGCCAGGAATAGCACGTAAATAATGTACTGCTTGCTTTCAAGAAGCCTTGTGTCTGAACTCCGGCTCAGTTTGGGGCTGTTGATAAGTGAACTCACACCATGCCAAGCGATGTCAGCTATTCTTACTACTAAAGCAAATGGTAGGAAAAGCTGAACTCCATCTAAGTATGCGGTCATGTGTATTTTGAAAATATACATGACCGCATACTGATGAAAATACTATTTTCAGCATAAAAAGTTGAATACATTTCATAGGAAAGTTTGGATATGTGTCATTCCACCTTCAACAGTTGGAAAAGGAGCAGTGAATAGGTCACTGTGAATGCAAGAAGTCTGCAGTTGTTAATAGCAAGGGACAAGTATTTGTGTTTATTTGAGAAGCCTGGTGTTAGATTCTAAAAGCTTCCAGCTGATGTCATCCATTGATGAATATAGTGTTTGCTTGGTCGCTGATCCAACTGTACCGTGAAAGATCTTACTACTATTAAGCTAAATTCGTGTGCTAAGTTTATTATTGTAACATGCACAAATTTGTTAATGTGTTATGGCCTTTTGCTTTGTTAGAGCATATTTTATGTGACTTGCATATGACACGGGTGACTCGGAGAATACTGTATGGAAGTTACCAACGGTCACGTGTGTCGGTCACCCAATTCTTGTTGTTTTGCATGATTAGACCATTCAAGGGCGCATGACTTCAAAGTAGGGAAGTTGTAGGAGACCGTGCCTTAGCAAGGGCGACCTCACTGTCGTAATTCTAACACATAAATATATGCATATTGTGTAGCTAATCTGCAATATATCTCGGTTATTTGCATGTTTGTATGTCAAGTAATTGTTAGTTGTTTGCGCATGTACCGTGCCGGTGCTCGTTCCGTTTCACGATGGGACCGGGCCTCCTTGTGGCGTCCCACTACACTACCAAGGGAGCTACCCAACCTTATCTTGGTGGTCTCTTCCCTTCATCCGTATCTTTGTTTCGGTAACACTGGTCAGGAAACATGGTAACCTAGAGCAATTTAAACCAGGAAACAGCCCTTTGTACCGGTAACACTATTGATGTTTCCAACCTGGGCAGTGGTGAATGGGAAAGCCCCATGACAGATGTGCTTTTTCAACAAAAATCATCAAACCAACCATAGGAAACATGCTTACAGGGTAAGCTGACAAGTACTGACCAATCAAAGGCTTTGTCCATATTTCCACTTTCAACAAGATCACAAGAACCCAAATAAATTTTTTTTAGGTTTTTTGGCTGGTGCAAAGGACAAAAGCATGGTACATACATCAACATCATGTCACAGCAGTTTCCACTGAGTAATGGATGAGACACTCAACTGGTCATAAGGTACCGGTAACTATGAAAGGAGGGAATTCAAACCACCAGAACGTTAACCGTTTCCAAACGCGCACTGGGTCGACAGATTTCGCGCATTCTGATTGGCCAACGGCGTTGCCCACACTTGGAGGCGCACTATTGTGAATCGCCCGTACTGGTGCATTTTGATTGGGGCTACAAATAGGCACAGTCCTACTTAGAGTCAGACACCCCTCTTGAAATGTAGGCAACATTAATTGCCAGGACCTACCTGAGTCTGACAGCATTCTGGCCATAGCCTGCTGCCAGCCGGTGGGTGCTGCATGGAAATGAGCAATACTTGTCAATGCCTTACAGACCTCATCATTCCAAGTATAGTTGACAGCGATATGCATCCCGCTCATGGCAAGATCCTAAACGGCCAATGGACATACATACAAGAATGTATGAGGAAGTGAATGTATTTTTCATCACTAGTCATCGTGAAAAAAGTCACAAGTATTTTCACCATGGGTAATACTTAAAACCAACAAACCAGTTGCTGGCATGATTGTGTTAATTTTGCCAATGATCTGCATGGAGTTATCAATGGCATGATGAAGATATCTACCATAGGTCCCACCTGAGTATCATGGAGCACATTGGCCTATTTTTTCCTGAAGACTATAAAGAAATGAAACCCCAATTATTAACAAACTAGCTCATGATACATGAAATACATGTATATTGGACTGAAAGGTATCACTCTAGCTTCAAGAAGTGGTAGAACTACCAGAAAATAGCATTTCAGGTTTTGTGGAATGCCGCTTTACTGTTTTTTAATTTCAATTTTTTTTTTCCGAAACGCTCAGTGGGGGGTTGGGGTAAATTTTGAAAATTGAAATTCACTTTTTGAACAAAAAAAAAAAGTTTGGACTTGGGCGACTTACGCACGCTGTGCCAGGAATCCTAAGTGTGATCTGTTTCAACTTCGTTCCGAGTTATGGATAGACTGACCTGTGTATTATGGACGGTGTGAAATTCCATGGGTGAAAGTGTTTTTTAGGTTAAATATGTGCCGACATTAATGTATGCTGACTCCATTGTAACCATGTAAAATCAATGCACAAGTCAACCTGCATGGCACCATCTGATCGTGAACACATGTAGGCCTACATGTTGTCTAACGTAAATTTTCCATAAATATTTGTGTAGATGAGGGTGCATGGAATTAGACATAAAATGGCTGTCATTAGTAGTACATGTCAGTGATGTAGTCGAGTACCTTTTGAGAACCTACAAGTTCTCCACCAAATATTTAACTAGTTAGGAGGAAACAAAGCTGAAGTACATCGGCAGTTGATGGTACATGCATATTGGTAAGATTAAAAAGCAACATAATGACTTCAGACCATCACTGCTTGATTAAAATTAACTTTTTAGGACAAAAGTACTCGGCCGAGTACTTCTCTCCTTGAAACTTAAATTCTACACAACTGGGAGTGTCTGAAGTCTAACATTTATTTTGTAATCTTTCCTTTGCACATTTACCATCAAATGCCTGTGCACTCTGGCTTTATTCCCTTTTACCCAGTTCAGTATTTTGCAGAGAACGTTGGTACTCGGAAAGTAGACAACAACACTGGTACATGTACTTTGCAACTGCAGGCTTTCACACCTATGTGAAGCGACTTGCATTGCCCAAGTTGTGTGGAAGCAAACAAGAAGCATACACAAAGTAAACTGGTTCCCACAGCTAGAAATAGCGACATGGAATGGACGGGAGTCAGTAACACCCGCATGACATGATACATTCTGAAGTTTGAGAACACGAAAATATGAAAGGATAAAAACTACAGAAACATTTTAAGTTAGTTCACAAATTAATTTGTTCTTTACACAATGGTATTTTCCAATTTCATATATTTATGTTGAGGTCTCAGTGCATGTACTTTCGGCGGTTCAGTAAAACCCCGATTTTCTGTTTGATCGTCGCTTAGCCTTTAGTCAAGGCACACTGGATACTGAGCTGGTAACACCAACAAGACTAGCGCGAGTGGCCACAAGCACCTTTACCATCTTGAAGAACTGATCAGCACGTAACTCATCAAGAAGAACATTAATTAAGGGAGCGCTGTAGTGGGAATTTGTAAATTTGGTCGCCGCACAGCATTCAACATGGCCACTACCGTGCATGATACATGCCCTGTTCCAGTGAATCTGTGACCATGGTATAACAAAACAATTGTTGCCTGCTGTAACTCACGGCAAACGGCACCGTCGGCTTGGCCCCAAGTGCCATTTGCCCCCTCAGGTGTACAAAATCCCATGGACCCCTACACTGCAGGCGACAATTGTTAAATGTACACGTATGTGTACGGGACGGGCATTATCTTTTTTATACAAAGAATAGGGCAAATAGGTGAATATGTTACATGCAAACGCCTTCAGATGTAATGGAGCTCACTTACATTTCATTAAGTACTGGTGTGGCAGTTTAGGACAAAGGGTCACTGTCTTTTAACAAAACTCAAAAGAATTAAACAAAAAAAAATGGTGCAACCAACCTTACTAAATGTCCAAATAAAGTGTACTTTCTGTGGGTCTGGTATCTCATCTTCTCTGAATTGAAAGATGCTGCTGTGAGTTACTCCTTCCTCATAAATTGTGCTCATGTAGACTTCATCAAAAACCACATGAAGATCATGCCTAACAAAAACAGTAACACATTGGTCCTGATCTGAAACTCCACCAAACAAACACTGACTAAACACAAACATGTACGTATGTACATGTATAGCATTATCATACATGTGCGGAATAACGGAAGTATGTTTCTAAATGAGAGAAAACTGGGTGAAGTAAAATAAAGTGCCTTTACTTCTTGCCCTTGGCAGAGCCTTGAACCGAGAACTGCAACATGAGTGTCATCGTCACTGGAAACAAACTGACAGGTGTATGCACCAGTGTATGTGGGTAGTTGGTATACAACAGCCACAAACTTTACTTTACACGTAACAAACAGCCAGTTTGTTTCAAAAATCTGAGGCTCTAGTATTCTGGTTCTTGGTACTACATACGTGTTTATACTGCCCTCTTCAGTTCACACACACAGCTTAGACATCCTACCTGCTAGCAAACATCAGGAGATCTAGAACCTGCTTTCTGCTGTACACATCCCCCAACGGATTGCTTGGATTGACTAGGAACAGCGCCCTCACGGTGACACCCTGAGAAGAATAAAAACAATATGACATCAATTGAATACCAATATTGACCACAAGGCATACCAAAGCCCTTCCGCTCCATTTCACATGTGGAGCAGCTGCCCAACAATTTCTTTTCATGTACCTCACTAACAGCTTTCTGATAGGCCTCTTCAGCTCGGTCAGCGGTGAGCTGAAAAGGTTGACTCTCTCCTGGCCTGGGCTGTCAATCAAGAAATCGAAGTACATATGACTGCTATCACCTTCACAGTAAATGCACAAATAAAAAGCATATTTAACAAACAAGTTGACAGAAAGGTAACTTAGTTCTCAGTGGTGGAAGGTCAGATAGGGCCCTTCAATACCAATTTGGCCTGTCAGCACTAAGACCGGCCAGCCGACCCCAGGAAGCTCGGTGGTCGAGTGGTTAAGACATCTGCACTAGTAAGCAGGAGGTTATGGGTTTGATTCCCACCCCAGTAAGCTTGTTAATTTTTTCGCAAGCTCTCGGACAAGCACTGAGCATAAAGTGTTTATCAATCTATACCTTGGGTAAGGGCAAAACCCGTTATTTAAATTCAAAAAAACTCTGTAGGCAGGCGAAAACTCCAAACACTACTCCAGAGCAGGGTTGAATGAGACACAGGTTTTGAGATGTTACGGCTTCTTACCTCCTTGAAAAGAGGGATTGGAACAACATCCACGTTGGGCCTGAGCTTCAGACTTCTGCCCAGACCATAGTAAAATGGTACGGGTACAAGAACAGCCTCTTGAAGTACAGGAAATAGAGACAACATTGACAAATTTATCTTCCAAACCCTGTGATATGTTCTCAGTTTCCTTTACAACTGAGCAAACCTGAATTACAGGTACAAGTATACAGGTATGTACTTGATGCATAAGAATACTACAAATGTAAACGACATAAGCACGCACATAACTCTCAGTGAGTGCCTCTGTGAGGCCTTCATCCGTGTCCATGCCCCCCAATCAAGTTGCTACTATGACATACAATCAAATCAAAGTAATGTATATCATGTTGTACTTGGTACAAATCCATAAAGCAGTCAACACATTTATAATAATAATACAGAGCACTTGTAATGCGCCGGTATCCACCAAATAATAATACAGAACACTTATAATGAGCCGCTATCTGCCAAATAATAATACAGAACACTTACAATGCACCGGTATCTGCCAAATAATAATACAGAGCAGTTATAATGCGCTGGTATCCACCAAATAATAATACAGAGCACTTGTAATGCGCCGGTATCCGCCAAATAATAATACAGAACACTTATAATGCGCTGGTATCCGCCAGATGTTAGATTTAGATAAAAACTGTTATGTGCATTTGTACCAAACAACGTTCGACAGGCCATAATGATTTCGACACATTCAAATGAAAATTAGCCATACCTAGAAGTATTTGTGCCATTAACATAAAACCTGATTCTTCAACGTCTCCTATACATCAGCACTTACACACACATCACACCGTTAACCCTAACCCTCCTCAATCCTTCACCTGTTGGAGGACTGAGGAGTGTTAGGGTGAAGCAACTATAAATTTGAGTGTCCCTTGATAGATCCATTCTTGAGGTCATTGCAATAGTTCATGTGTAGAGAACTACTAAAAAAAGTGAAACATTGGACATGTATTTGCCCTTCAAGCCCCCAAAGCATGTCAGAATTAAATAAGAGGGTAGGAAATTGAACAAGTGAATGACTGACAAGAACAGAAGGCAATAAGCCATTTGCGAGTTAATTTTGAATAAAAGCACTGAGTTTATCTGACTGCACATAATGATTTGAATTCCCCAGACTAAAGACACTGTTGCTATACCTCTTGATTTGGGGCAAGCTTTCGCATAGCGACCACCATCTCTGGAATGGCCTGGTTCCTTTGTGCTGTTCTTATCCATTGAGAACTGTGTATTATTGCAAGGCATCTCTTATGTAACTAAGCAAAAGCTTGCCCCAAATCACGAGGTACAGCAACAGTGGTTTTAGTAAGGGGAATTCAAGTTGTAATGTTCACGTGAATTTAAAGAACTCAATGTACCAGATTTGGGTCAAAGTTAACTCGCAAAAAGTTTTATTGTATTGTACAACCACCTAAATATTTCACTGTCAAATAAAACAAAACTCTAGCTGCTTGGGGTGTTTGGAGCAGTACAGAGAGTGACAGGTGGGCAGCCTTGGGTAGTACATACAAGACAATGGGGGTAAAATTACAGCAACTGACATGCTTGAAGGACACTAAAGACAGCATAGCCTTTGACACTGGATAAGAACTCTACAGAAGTACTGGATCCCCCCCCCAAAAAAAAACCAGAAAGCAAACTAAACCTGAAACTGTCCTAAACATGATGGAGGGAATGTAGCAACTTCTGTCATCTCATGGACCCTCATAACCTCTATTACAAGAACATATAAATGTACCTCCAGCATCACATAAGACATGCGCCATGGCCTCCAAACATACATCACCTCCATTCATGATGACCATCTGACAAAAAAAATACAGTAGTGGAAGAATCATTTTTTGAAAAATAAAATGCAAGCAAAACAGCGCCATTAATGTATATGATGTTCATGTAACAAACTGAGTGGTAGTGATGGTACAAGTGCATGGTTGGTTAAGTATACAAGGAAGGAGATTGGGCTAGCTAGGGTTAGATAGGATGGTCGGGTGACTGTAAGGTGGAGAAGATTCCAGCAACTGACTTGATACTCAGACTTCACTGAAGATTGTTCAGCAACAAAAAATGTGGCGACAGAATGCTTCGTTCATTCTTGTGATTTCTGACTAGAATCCCTACCTTGTTAGGGTCCAGGGGCTTTGCAGCATGTGATGTGATGGTCAGGAGTTTTGCAATTGCTTCTCGCAGCTCTGGCAACCCTTCCGTTTCGCCGTACTTAAACATCCGGTCAGACCATGTCCTTGGTAATTCCATTGAGCAGTCCAGCTAACAAGACAACAAGGATACATGTTATAGGATCAATTTTTCACACAGTTTAAAGTGAAGCGTTCTTGAACTTACATACATGTACATGTACATGCAACTCTGGAGCAAAACTTGCAAGGAGGAAAAAAACGAGACAAAGAAGTGTTTCAGATTTACGCAAAGTTTTTCAGTCTTGGTTTCAGCTGTTAGTCCCGATAGTCACAAAGCTGGAATATTGCAAGATGCTGGCTATGATTCCCAGCAACTTGCAAGAAAAACCATATGTTTAGCAATGCATGCAAAAAACCAGTATGAGGCTGCAACATTATTTTCCCTAAAACTTACTATTTGAACCTAGCCAGCTGACACTTAACATTTACCACATTTTAGAAATCATTCTGATTAATTGTGACAAAATTCTCATCATATTAAGAAGCAAGAAGCAGCAGCCAACTGATAAGGTAATTCCAGAGATATACGGGTCCAAAAGTGTGACATTTATGAGTCCGTTACATCTGACCTTTGTTATTTGACATGGGAATATCACCGGAATTGATTTCAAACTATTACTATTCGTTAGGCAGGCAATTTCCATTAATTAATCACTCTAAGAAATTAGAAAATGTGCTCTGAACTTACAAAATCATATGTCAGATGTGACAGCGACGCTTAAAAAAAGGACCCTGAATCTCTGGAATTACCCCTATCTGTTAACTCTGGTTATACATGCACTTCTATTCTTATTCCAGCTAGGCTTGAGGGCGGCTATACGAGAGTTTCAAGAATTTTATGCAGACTAATTTGGAATTTTCAATACATATTACATGAGTTGACAGCTGAGTCCAGACAGCAGTGTCTACAGTTACCATAAGAAGTGCCTGATTTTAAATTGCAGATGTGAGCTTGTGACAGATCCTTTGACACCTTTTTTTAATTTTGTGTTCATTCATGTACATTTTCACCCAATTGCATATTTATAAAACAAAGATCATTTAGCAAGTAAAACTATTTAAAAGTTTCTCATCGTCAACCACTTTTTTTTTCTGCACCCACTTCCTTTACGTTTTTGGTTTTTGTGTGTATTTTTCTTTCTATTACGTGTTAAAGCCACCCCTTTACTTTAGGCACAAATGTTTCATCAGCCAAAGATTTCAGCAGTTTTATCCACCATCTAAGAAATACAACAACGTGTATTTTACAACCCAGGAGAAAATCTATTTTATTCAGCTTTTAAACGTAAAAAGTGAGATCAGGGTATGAGGGTGCATGTACCTACATGTGTGATTCTCGGCATCACATGTATCCAAACTAATCCAGTGGATTAGTGCAATATTTCTAGTTAGACTTCCAACAGTAAATACTGGAAAGGAAGCATGTAACAAATTATACATGTACATGTATTCGGTGCTTAGCATTTTCGATGTGCTTTCGCATTTCTGTCTAGTTTTCAAATACCCCCTTCGCCAATTCGATTAAATGCCTTTATGTCTTTTTCCAAGTAGTGTGGCAACTTCATTTACTCAAACATTCTGGGTCATGCCGGGCCAGGAATCAAAGGTGGGAGGAAAACCCCAGAGGAAGATTCTGGGTAAAACCGGGCCAGGAATCAAAGGTGGGAGGAAAACCCCACAGGAAGATTCTGGGTAAAACCGGCCAGGAATCAAAGGTGGGAGGAAAACCCCACAGGAATATTCTGGGTCAAGACAGGCCAGGAATCAAAGGTGGGAGGAAAACCCCACAGGAATATTCTGGGTAAAACCGGCCAGGAATCAAAGGTGGGAGGAAAACCCCAGAGGAAGATTCTGAGTCAAACCGGGTTGGAATCAAACCCTGACTGCAGAGATGGAAGGCGTGGAAAGAACCACTGTGCCAATGGGATTCCCTATATTACATATAATTTAATTATAAAAATATCCAAATGTATATCCATATGTATTTTATATACCACAGAAAAATATATATATTTCATACACTATTGTGTATATAGAACAAAAATGACTGTTTTGACACAAGTTATATACTAACCTGAACAATAATTACAAGCACATTCAAGTACCAGACTAAATATGTGACCTGCTCTGCAAAAAAGGGTAATAAGTGGTGCAATGCCAAGACACATAATGGTCCGTTCTATTTGGAGAGGGCAACATTTCTTTAAAAACTAGATTATTTTGTTTTTTCCTTTCATTCTTTCTAAAATATTTACATTTTCAGAATTTATGATGACAAACATGGACACTGATGAATAAAGATGAAAAATTGATCATTCAGTAGGAAATCCTATATTGCCTTGCGTTTCCAAGCGCTACACTTCATGAGCGTTTTCTCGAAAAGAGCTTTTATTGAATCCAACAATGTGGACAAATGTTTATATATCTCTGGAATGCAGCCCACTACAGGGGCCATTCATACATGTATATCAAAATTGTAGCTTGTGATGTACAGAATCTAGCCACATCAAAAACTCATAACCTAACTCTGGTGACTTATTACCCATTTTTCTAGAGCCGTTCATATATACAATATTTTTGGATGAGCAAAATGATCCAATACCAACGTGGGCATAGTGACAGAACATGTCTACAGCTAAGGTGGCACACTGATTGATGTCACAGGGATGAAGTTGATATTCTACTCACCTTTTCTCTCAGTAAATCATACATCATAATGTTCTGGGCAGTTCCCATATTGATCATACCCTGGTGGGCGAATAAAAACATTTTCTTTTAAATACCCTACGTACCGTTCTTGTGATCCATCAAACAGTATCAAGATACACAAGGCCTAAAATATTACAGGCCTTCATTTTTAACAGGTATGATCCATGCACTGTAGATGTACTAAGTGATGTCGACCGTGCAAAATTATTAGCAGCTCCAAATGCATGACTGAAATTAATAGGCCTGGTCTGATTCCAAGTCAAGTGACCTTTAGTGGGTTTCAAATATCAACAAATATGGTGTTATGGTCATAAGAGTTGTTGATGAAAGTAAATCCAACTATCAGTACAGTACTCAACATGTTAGCTGTCCCAGCAAAGTACGCGCCATCTGCTTTATTTATAGTAATAATACTTATGACTCACTTTGTTATGGGAGGACGCTAAATGTATCTGAGAGCTGCTATATAGGTCTCACAACTTCGCAGGCTCAATCGGTCTATACTTGCACAGGAAATAGGGGGCTTGGCCAAATAATTTTGTGGACACAAAATGATTTCAAACTGAAGAAATAAAGGTTTTCTTTGTGTCATTTGCTTGTTTTCATTCTTGTATGAGTTGTAAACTAGATAGGTTTGCGGTAGCACTATGGACATCTCTTTTTGAGTATGTGGGGCTCTGCAGGAGACTGCGGGGGACCAGTGAAAAGGCAGCTTAATTCTTGTGTCCCTGTGGTGCTTTGGAGCTCCATCAGCCAAGTTAGATTTTGTCAAAGAAGAGTTCCATACACAGTACATGATACAAGAACATCAAGAATTATTTCCAACAGTGACCCGTTAGCAATCAGAACGCAAAAATATGTCAAGAAAAGTTCAATTTAGCATGTCCAGATGGAAAAATATCAAGTTGTTTAGTGAGAAAACACTTGTCCAATCTTTCACACCAGTGGTAGTGGAGTTTGTGCACTGGGTACAAATTGGCATCTGTAGGCCTACATATACATGTACATGGAACTATTAATTTGAGTATTAAACTCTTTATAAAACTCCACAGTATGCCCTTGCACCGGTTAGGTCTACATTAGCAAGCCTAGTAGTATAAGCCAATTTCCAGTTCCCCGCGCGAGTAAGTGATTAACAAAGCTCGAGGGGAACAAATTGTCTACAATAATACCAATCGTGAGCATCCATTCGGCAAACGTTACGCAACGTTGAAATGAGCTTGCGTGCACGTGAAAAAGGCTTAGGCCCATTATTACGTTTGGATTTTCTTCGGCATGATATTCCCCCTTGCCGACGATCCCTCCAGCTGCTGGAACCGCGCAACTTGCTTCGTACGTGAGGATCGCCCGGGCTCGCTGAGACACAGATGATTTCGGAGAAACAGACAAAGACATTTTTAAAGGATTTTTGGTTCAAGTGAAGTCCCAGTTGAGTACACGTAATGATGCGGATAATGTTCTACCGGGCTTAACTTCTGCGATGTGGGCGATGTACATGTACATTGCATGCTTGCTAGATCGATCCATCCAGCGCTGCCGGCCTATGCCAGGCACTATCAGGAGGAGTCGCACGTCTGGGTACTAGTCTGGACATGTTGATTAAATTGATTCTCCTATTGCCGTAAACGGAGAGGAATTATCAAACAGATTGCTCTTATCTAACGATTCTGAGCCTCCTTATTGAACTAAATCTTTGATATCTACTTGTTGTTTTGCTACTTTGCGTAACTAAAGAAATATAAATTGCTGTAATTTAACTTACATATAATTTAGACACCTAGCTGTTAATCAAAACACCCTATCTCTAGAAATGGAATAGTCTGTAAATTGACCAGTACAGTGCTCGGCCGGCCTAGCCTGGCGCGTCATGTTATTCTGGGTACATGCATGGGCCACAAACTTCGAACTTAGAGGTCGCTGGACATACACGTACACACGTACATGTACTGGAATTAGTCCCATGAAAACACTCGTTTCATAATGTTGTCTCCATGGTTTTCGTGTTGTAGTAATACACAGGAGGACAGAGACCGTAAAAATGTGAAATATCTGGTGCACGATTTGAAAACCTTCGAGGGAAATGTCCAAAGCTTATTCGAACTTTCTGCGCACTGCCTGTCCCTATCTAGGAGTAGGAGGCCTACATGTAATAATGACGAGGTCTGGGAGGAAGCACGGGAAGGTGATTCTCGAATAAACTTGGAATCGGCGCTTTTCCAGCACAAATCACCGGTTCCCATGAAGGGACGCCAGACGTACAGAATGTGGAAAGCCACAGTGGAGCTTAGCACAGGGCTTGTATTCAAGTCGGACCTGCTGGACAAGCCGAAAACCCTGCATTTTTGCCCACTGGAGCGATTCCCACAACCCGTCACATCTGGGTTTCGGATTCAAGGTTATAACCTGGTGCAGTACTTGGTGCACTTCTTGCAGGTTTATTTCCCTAATTTGGACATCAGGATGGAGTCCGTGCATGATATCAATCAAGACTTGGAACTGGTAAGCAGGTACCACAGCAAGACGAACAAAAAGCAATTTTTAGTGACAGACTTGTATGCAAAGTTGCACAAACTGACAGGCATTCCATCGAGCGACTTCGTCCTCGGATTGACATGGACGGACCTGTATCCTAAAGAAGAGTTGAACTTTGTTCTTGGGGAAGCCTCATTCCGACACCGCTGTGCTGTACTCAGCTTTGGCCGGTATGAACCCCTGAGCTACAAGAGAAACCAAGGAGATGATGAACCTGAAGAAGAATCGATTGCTGTTGATGGAGATTTGCTGTGGAAACTTCTCAGGGTAACTGAGTGCTCCCCTCATGATCATTGATTCAAACTTTCCATCAGGGCTGTTGCCTGACCAGAGTTTGGGGGGTGTCAAAGTACCCACAAGTGGAACGTTTGGCACTGTGATAACACAAAGGCCGGGAAGTTCCATAAGTATGGATGCCAGTAATTATTTCTTACAGAGACCTACATGTATTAGCCTTCAGAAAGCAAACATTTGTCCTAAAAAGTTCAATTTAAGAGGGAAAAAAACCAAGTCGTTTACTGTGACTTTGACGGGGCCAAAACTAAATGTGTGCTCTGACATGGTACTTTCAGTCATTCCCTCTTAATAAGTCAGTGCTGTGTCCTTTGCCGGGTAGATCAGTCCAAGTGAGAACTATTCCACAAAGTTTTTGGCTTTCTCGGTTTTTCCTTTGATTGGTTTTTCTCTTTTTTGTGTGAGGTAATGGTACAGTAGCAACACTGGCTTTAAAAAAGGCCCGAGGTGGTCCCTAAAATGAGTGAGTTTATGTACATGTATGTTTGAATGGTCGATTTTCTGCACATTTGTTATGAACTAGTTAGTATATTCCCTAGTTGATTCTAAGCAAAAGTCCCAACTCCCAAGAGAAATCATTATTATAAATCTCTGGTAATGACACCAAGGATTCCTCAAAAGCACCCTAGGCACTCTAGCTCGCAAGCCTGAAGAAACCTGTAGAGAGGAGACAGGGAGAAGCAGTTACAGTTTTAGAGGTGGGAGGAAAACCTCAGAGGGTCATCCCATGTCAAGTCACACACCCTCCCCAGTGACACCTCTTCAATTTGCCTGATTTTTTATTCTATTAGTGCCATATGATGACAAATGAAAGAATCCAAAGTTTGAGCCTACTAGCTCAAACGGTTTTCAAGTTATGGCCCTTCAAAGTTTGGGTGCCACGCCCACTTTTGAGATCCGGGAATTACCCTAATTTGGATGCCCAGATCTTTTGTTTTAAGGTAGGTACAGACCTGTAAATTGCTATATATATTTGTATTCTGGCCCTGTCTATCAGAATCTGCACTTAAAAATATCATACAAGTAGGTGTACTATTTTTAAGAGATATTAACCCTTTAAAAGTCGATTTTCAATGATGCAGTACATTTTTTTGAGATTTTGGGGTTCCATATCTTGGAAATGTTTTGTGTTGGTGGGGCTTCAACTAATTTATCATCATATTTGGGAACTCTACTGTGTATTTACAGAGTTTCAAGGCACTCGGGCCTTTGGTGGGGGTGCAGGAGGGCTCCAAATATGGCCACGGGACAAAATTACCATTTTGGACCCCCTACTTCAGGCCACTAGTTGGCCATGTTTGCACATGATGATGGGAATGAGCTTTTCACCCCATCACAGTCAGCTTTCATCAACATTTTGAGCCAATAAAAACTTTGATTATCCAACTCCTTCACTATGAACGAAGCCTTGGCATACATGTATGGTACTATTTTTGGGTATTTCCAAAAAAATCCGAAGTCCAGAAAGTAGGTCAACTCTTTTTTTTTTCTGGGGAATTGTGTGAATGGACATGGAATGACCCCAGAGGAATATTCTGGATAAAACCCACAGAATCAGGTAGGGACTGAAAACCCAATCCACATGTTGACTGGGCCAGGATTCGAACCCGGGCCGCAGAGGTGGAAGGTGAGGAAAGAACCACTACGCCAACCTGACTCCCCAAGTGTGAACCTAGATCACGTTCTTTCTTACCACTTCTTACATGTAGAAGTAATTGTCATTGTATATCGGTACTTCAGTTTGCTCATTGGTTTGTCCTCTCCCTGTAGGTTGCTACCCATGAAACCTGTCATCTCTTTGGCTTGAATCACTGTGTCTTCTTTAATTGTTCAATGAACGAGAGCACTTCTGTTGCCGAAGCCCTAGCCCAACCCCTCATCCTGTGTCCAGTCTGCCTCCGAAAGATACAGCGCTTCCTGAAGTTTGGCATCGTGGAACGATACCGTAATCTTCTGAGCGCATGCCAATCACTCCAAGATGCCTATCCCTCTGAAGGAATGCAGACCACCGTGGACTGGCTTCGTAGATGCATGCAGTTTCTCAGTTGATTCTCACATCTTTGCTCTGTAGTTGACCAACTTGGTAATCACGCTTTGCAGTAACTAGCAGTGGAGTTGGCCAGTGGGCCACTTTTGCTTATTAGGTCATTTTACAGTTGTTCCCTGGGCAGTTGCTGCTAAGGAGTGCTTGTCAGCTCACCTGTTAAGTGGATGTTGGAAGTGTGTGCAATAAACAAGGCACTTTTTTTCTCAACATGGAGGGCATCTGCTCTGATTTGAACTAGTCATATTAGGAAGCCAGGGGTACGTGCAATTAAAGGCTGTACACGTCAATTCAAAGAGAAATTGGACCTGTCTGATCAGTGCATTCCGTGCCTAATGCACATGAACCTGTGTACACAAACATTGAGTTTGTTGTAAAGGGCCATCATTGCTATGTAAAAACAATGCTATTTCTATTTGCCAAAAAGTCTGGGCTTGTGGAAAAGGGTTCTTAGTACATGTACATGTACATCTGTGCAATCCGCAATACATCACTTTGGAACAAAATGCCATTCATGATCTTGCAGTCATGCGGCGAGTGGTAACCCTATGGCCTTGCACTGGGTACATTGGGGTAGACAGGGACAGTTACCTTCAAATTTCATATTAATTATGCACAATGCCATGCATGTAGTTCAAGGCAATGTTGCTTCCCTCACTGAATTAGCCATGTACATGTAGACACCGCTTTCAAAGCTTCTTCAGATCAAAGATAAACTTTTAACTACGGTTTCTTTATAATAAACATGTTCAAGAGTTCACAGAATGTAAACGGTTATTTTCAATTATCCTTCCTTTGGTTTTACAGCACAAATATGCACCAGTGTCACGAGTCACTCTTTCGCATGTGTTTTCTATCTGGAACAC
>NW_019091375.1:2885059-2905714 GCF_001949145.1 Acanthaster planci
GTGAGGTTCAGTATGCTTTCTAGTGCAGGAGCCTAGGGGGTTAGGGTTAATGTGACAGCTGAATGCCCGTATGTGTGCATGTAAATGTAATTTCTCTAAATGATCATAACAACCTTGTACAAATTCAGGACAATAAAATATTTGTGTTTAGGACACAAGGTTGTAGTGAACAAGTTCGGTATTTCAACAGGGCATGCTCAAAAGGAAATGTGTTGCACATCAATCCACAAGATAAAAGTATGTGTATATTTTTGCACATAGACATGTACTTGAACTAAGTAGATTCATTGTTCTCAAATGACCTGTCTTCTTTCAAATACCAAACTGGCTCTTATTCAAGAATTCAAGCAATCACCTGTCTCCGTCAGCTCTCCGAAATTGAATCCTAAATGAATATAAATTGGATAAAAGTTTGGTAAACTCTAATTGCATTGTGTTTATACCGCACTTCTCAGGTCATACATTTCATTTGACATCTTGCGGCGTGTCCTGACATACTACTTTGATTATGACATTCTCTATGTCATGAACATCACGGACATTGATGACAAGATCATCAAGAGAGGGCGCACTAACTATTTGATGGAGCGTTACCTGCAGGAGGCATTGAGCCCAGAGCAACGTCTGAAGGATGTCCAAGAAGCAATGAAGGTAGTCTGACCAAAGAAAGCCGCGATGTTTCTCACTATAAAGTGCAATCACATGACTGTCAGTAGTGTCCATAATTTTTGTAGGTACTTGTTGGCTGATTTCAGCGTTTGTTTTTTTGTTCAGACGTTGATCCTGAATTTTTAGCTTTTTCAAAGTACATGTATGGAAACTGTGTATATTTCAGCTGTTTGCTCGCCGTTTTCAGCTTTACTTTTAAGTGGCCACTCACACCCTTGTGTGCATGTACATTTATGTAATTGCCCATTACCATGGCAACATTTTGTGATTTATGCTATCGGAGAGGGATGTGGTATTCCAACTGCATGAAATACCTACATGTACACAAATATAACCCTCAGGGGTTGAAATTTCCACTTTGATGTAAACAATTTGCAAGTGTAAAGTCTGGTAACACAATTACGGAAAAGGTCTTCAACCCAAAGTTGAAATGGATACATACATGTACGTGTATTTAAATGAGGGAGTATTTGACGTGTAGCCATTCTGCTCCCCGTGATAGTTTACATTTTCGATAAGTGCAGACAAGTGTTTTCCTTAGCATCTAAATGCTGTGAATTGAACTCACTAAGTTTGAAAGTGATTGACTCTTAACAGAAATGAAACAAATTAAAACATTTTCATCTTTAATGGATCTCAAATCGTTTGAAAGAATTTTTAAAAGTCAGTATAAATTAGATTTGTGACTGATGAAAATGACATTTGGAATGCCTCGAATGACATCTAAAGATTAAAATACACTCCTCAATAAGTATGGAATGCGATTATTTGGAAAACAAAACCCTAGTAGCAAATTGCCAAAAATGTACCGAAAATTATATGCATGTTAGTTAAATTCAGTGCTTTTTCTTTTGAAATCAGCCAGGGAAACCGACAGTAATGACCAAAGATCGTATAGTCCCGCAAAGATAGTGACGCAAGATGGAGAACTTCACCGTAATTACATGTGAAACGTTGTAATTGCATAAGCACCATTTCAGCAAGCGATACACTTGCGCAATGCACATTACTGCACAGGCGCAGACACCGTGGAAGGCACTGACACCAGGTGAGCATTATGGTGAGCGCGCAGGCGTATCGCTTGCTCAAATGGCCTTCATGGTTATTACACCTTTTGGGCAGAGTTATCCATCTTGCACCTTCGGCGCTATATAATCTTTGCTAATGACTTGCATCACTTGATGAAAAACTTCAAATTATAATTAATTCTCACTTAATTTATAGTTTCATCTAAAAGTCCTTCAGCTCTATTTTTTTCAAGTGTCCAAAACTATCTAGAAGCAATAAAAGACCTTCAGATGCAGAGGCTTCCATTGTGTAGATTCAGGCATCAAAATTACTGGACATCGCCTTTTGCTGTCTTTTCCATAGATCTTTCAGAGTAAGCATGACAGGGAGACAAACCTAGACAAAAAACAGATGTATGCTGGCATTGTCAAGGCAACAACCACAGCTGCTGATGCTCTACAGAGCACCCTCAATAGTCAGAAAGATGAGAGTGAGATTGACCAAAATACAAAGGTACAAATGTCAGCGCCTGTGTTCTGATCTCGTCAAAAATGTTTGCATTTAAAGATATCATTAACCCCTTCGTGGATTCTATTGACTGTGACTGCTGGGCTGTGGTATGCCCAGAATGGAGGGCTTTGTCCATCAGCAGGCCCTATTGAACCAGCAGCTGCACGGTGAATAGACTGTATGTGTGGTATGCACTAATCCTCACACAAAGCCGCGGCTCTTGCCATCTCCCAGAACGAAGGGGTTAAGGTCACCGTGCTAGGCCTACGCATGTACTAGTGGTGTCTCGCGTTGTTTATTCTGTGATCCGTTCATCCCACTTGGCTCCTAATGTAAGTGTTATCATTACCTTCTGGTGCCCTCGTTGTTGGGCTGTTTCTTCTCGTCATGTCAATTTTGCCATTCTTGTTTTGTCCTCGTAGCATCCTTGTCCCTTCAAACTTGTTAGTTTCTTATTGAGATTTGGGACAGAACTGAGTATAAAGTGCACTCCATTTGTGAATTGCACAAACCAAAGTCAAAGTTTCATTCACTTGGAAAGATAAATTCTGTTGTTTGTCGTCATTACTATTATGGTCGTAGCCAGTTAATGTTGGGTTTTCTTCCCTGAAAAAGCTGTGGGGGTGGGGGTTCTTTGGGGGGGCAAATTCTTCAACCTTGCAATTCATTTCTGGCGCCCATAAAATATGTTGGGAGGCACAACTCTTGAATTTAGGCATTAGTTTTTCATTCTTTTTTCCCCCGAGTTCTTCTTTTCGGCCGTTTTCCAACTGCCCTAGTAAAAGTTGTGGCACATGTTCAGAAGGCAACTGGTTCACATACAAACATTGTGTATACAGGTACATTGCATCACCCATGGCCTTATGTTTTTTGCCAATTGTTTGGATACAAAGGAAGTCTTTCATCCCCTTACTTCTTTTGTGTATGGTGTGGGCTCCTCAGCTCAATTCTAATTACTGAAGAATGGGTTTTCCAGATTATTGTGGGTTTGGGGGTGTGTCCACTTTTAAGATCGTCTTCTGCACTTTGATCCGACCAAGTACAACGTGTTAATACGTCAATCGCAAAAATGTAGCAAAGAATTCCTACATGAGTGTACACGTCCTCCACTGAACACATTAGGAAACTTGTTTGTGTTTACATGTCGTCTGGCGACAAGTGGTTAACCCCTTCACGCTGGGATGCGTTAAGACACGGCGTAAAAATTGAGATCCTCAGCCTGCTTTTGAGCTATTATTCTCGGCCCACGCTCGAGCGAACACATTGAAAGAAGGCAGACCCTGGCTCTTGTGTGTATATGGTAATTGGTCTTTGTGCGTAGCCCAGAAATGAAAAGACCGAATTTGCATCATAATCACCAGCTTCACAATAGTCCCCACTTTGAAAAGAGGCAATGGGAATGTGGAAGGTTAGGTAGAGCGGCATGCCTCCGAACAATCAGCCTTTTCACCGTGTAATTCAAAGCGTGCAGAGCACGCTGGGCCACAAGCCGAGAATTTGCGGTTTGGCAGGTTGCCTTCGTTGGCCAAGCGAGGCTGGAATTCTTGGAGTCGGCTTTCTGAAAGAAATTCCAGTCGAGAAGGGGTTAACTAGATTTATCATCCCAGGTGCATCCCGGGTCCTCATCACATTCAACATGTCATCACTGTCTCCACACTACCACAACCCTTTCATGTCACTGTCGTCCCCACGATACATTTGCCTCACCCCAACCATCAGCACTTATCATCAGTGCCACTGATTATCACGTTTGGCTTCACCCTCTCTCATTTCTTTTCCTCCCAGGCAATGCTCGAGGCAGCAAGAGACCCACTCAGTGATTGGCTGGACGCAGAGCATGGCAGTCAAGTCAAAGATAAATCCATCTTTTTCAAGTTGACTCAACACTGGGAGAGAGAATACCACCAAGACATGGAAGCGCTCAATGTAAGGCGCCATCCAAATCTGTTGTCTAGAGCTAGGTGTAGGTCAATCCTCCATTAGAAATGTGTAGAGACTTGTAGACAGTAGGCCTAGCCATAGCTCTGGAAGCTCGATGGAATGCTGCCACAGTTTCTAGACTACAGATTACCCCCTCATATCCACTTTCAAATTGCTTTTGAAATAGAAGTATCAAGTTCTTGCTTTTATTGAAATGGCAATGGGCAGCAAAACAATAACATAAAAAAAATGTCTTGGCTAAACCTGTTTGCCGCATGTACATCTAGACAAATTTGACCATTCATTGTTTCTGCAGAAAAATAATTGAAGACTCATTTGATTTTTCTAAGGCTCTACGTGTACATACAGACAGTTTGTGTTTGGTATATACTCAAATCTTTGTCATATTTGTTGAAGTAACAAAGGCACGTGTTAACTCAAGGCGGATATCATTTTTAAAAAATTTGTTTGTAGGTCTTGCCTGCAGATGTTCTAACCAGAGTCAGCGAGTACGTTCCAGAAGTCATTGCTTTCACACAAAAGATTATTGACAACGGCTTCGGGTAAGTGGTACTAGAAGTGGTCCTTTAGTTCATGTTGAGTGGCCTTGTGATTTGGAGCATGAGTCTCAAAGCAGTGATTGATTCTGCACTTGAGGGGTTAGAACCAAGCTGATGGAGTTGCAAGTTGCATATGTGCACGTCTTTGATCAAGACACTTGGCGTCTTGAGCCTGTTTGGGTACCCAGAATACAAGATACTGTGAGTAGTGATGTGCCTTTATGGGAAGTATGGAAACCAAGGCCTTCTCTTTGAAGTAAACATGCATGTAGGTGTCCATAAAAGAAACGTAATTCCTAAATTCAATGAGAAAACAAGGCAAATGGTAAATGCTTTCAAATTGCCACTTTGTCTTATCAATTTCATGTAGCTCATTATTTTATGTCAAAAGGTTCAAACAGAAAATTACCAGGTTGTAAAAATCTGTATGGGGTGGTTACTGGTACCCTGTTGCATAATGTGGGACTGATATCATCAGTCAGGTAGTCTGGTACCTGTTTCTGATGTACATCACCACCTGTGAGGGCAGAGATGGTCACATGTTCAGTTTGTGCCTACTTCTTGTAACATTTATCATACATTGTAGAATATCGTCCTTAAAAATAATCTAAATGGACAAAACTCTTAAACCTAGCTCAGGGAAAGATTAAATAAAAACAAAACCCTCACCTGTGATTTGCAGAATATCACCGTCAACATTCTTTTCCAGATATGAATCCAATGGATCTGTGTATTTCACCACTTCCAAATTTGACAACGATCCCAATCATCACTATGCAAAGCTGGTTCCCGAAGCGTATGGGGACCAGGAAGCATTGAAGGAGGGGGAGGGTGATCTCTGCATATCCCAGGACCGACTAAGTGAGAAGAGATCACCAAATGACTTTGCCCTGTGGAAGGCCTCCAAGCCGGGAGAGCCTGCTTGGGATTCACCGTGGGGGCAGGTATGGGACATTATGACTTCATGACAGGCCTCCAAGAGCTTGTCTTAGATTCACTGTAGGGGGGGCATCAAAAAAGTATTTACCGTGAATGGCCCTCCAAGCCTGCTAGGGATTCACCATGGGGGCAGGTATGGGATTTTATGACTTCATGACAGGCCTCCTAAAGCTTGTCTTGGACTCACAATGTGGGGACTATCAAAACGTATTTACTGTTTACTGTTCAAATACAAGGCCTTGTGTGTTCCATTGACATGTCCCATTTTTATTCTGAACCTGAATCTGCCCTTAAATGTCACTAGTTGAAAAGCGTTGATAGCTCAGATGGTAGTGCTCACATCCCACCCAAGCTATTTTCTTTGCTCCTGATATAGAGAGGATAATTTTTCATCAACTCAGCCGGTCATAAAAGTGCAAATCCAATTCCTTATTTGAACAGGGTCGACCTGGTTGGCACATTGAGTGCTCTGTTATGGCTAGCAGTATACTAGGAGGATCCATGGACATACACACCGGAGGAGTAGACTTGAAGTTTCCTCATCATGACAATGAACTTGCTCAAGCAGAGGTAAAGAAAGCCCTCCAGAGTAGATGAATCCAAACGTGATCACTGATCTCGCAAGACACAGTTGGTCTGCGGTGTTATATAACATCACACAGTCTAGTTTTTGCCACATCCGTCCTGTGTGCACACTGTGGTAGATTCTCTGAGTTGGATTAAGTTTTCTTTTTTACTTCTTGATAAGGCAGTGGATGCTTAACCCTAACACTCCTCAATCCTTCACCTGTTGGAGGACTGAGGAGTGTTAGGGTTAATGATATTTCGGTTCTTGTGCTGGTTATATACTGCATGGACTCACAGATATGAAGTGCGCAGTTAAAAGTAGAATTGAAGTTCCCCATTCTGGTCACTGTGCAACTGTGTAAGTGAATAAAATGTCATTTGTGTTACCTCACTGGTCCAGTTTGGGACAGTGAAAGCTGCCGGAATGATTACAAAAGCATTTTTGTTGATCTATGTGTAATGCAAGGATTGAAGCACATACAGTTTTAAAATTGCTTTTTGCTTTCCACCATTATCGTGCATCATGTATAAGCATTTATTCATAAATACCTCAGACAGCCTCCCTTTTCAAGAACATGCAACTTGACCTTGTATTAGTATTTGGGAAAATGAAAGAAAAATTTTAGAACAGAATTGTTGGAAATCCATCACATGTTGACTTTTTCTGACTCTCTGAATAAAAAGGTATTTATGAATGGGCATAAATATGTGCTTGCTCAGGAGAACGAATGCTGATAATTCTTCTAAGCCAGTATTAAATGTGCGTTTAAGACTGGCCAAACGCATATTTATTTATAATTTATGAGCATATTGTTTTCACTCTAATTTTTCAGAGTTTGAGAGAAAAACAGTTCACAAACTTGCCAACTTCATGACCGTCTGCTTGCTAGTGCAGACACATGTATCATGCAGGCTTGATATATTTTTTTGCCCCAATGCCGAAATTAATGCACGGTCACGTAACCCATAGTTCTAATTTCCAGCCTTTTTGGGTTGTTCTCGTGTCCTGATCAGGCCCACTATTCCAATGACCACTGGGTCCGCTACTTCCTCCACTCTGGCCACTTGACCATCGCCGGTTGTAAGATGTCCAAGTCTCTCAAAAACTTCATCTCCATTAAGGATGCCTTGAAGCAGTACACCTCTCGGCAGATACGCATGGTGTTCCTACTTCACTCCTGGAAGGACACTCTAGACTACTCGGCAGACACCATGGATGTCGCAGTGCAATATGAGAAGACAGTTAATGTAAGTGTTCACCACTCAGTGCTGGGGTTCCCAGTACCGGGGTTCTTAGGTTTATACACATAGCCAGGGTGCCCAAAATTGGAGAAAGGAGCTGGGTCTGGTAACAAAAGACCGTACTCGGAACAAAAGACCTGCAGCAGGGAATTGCCATTATTTTTGCGGCACAGAGTGCTGGCATTAGCGGAGGTAAGAATACAATGAACTAAAGATTTTTCACACAGTTGTAATGGAAAAATTACGTACACTGGAAGTATATGGACTGGACGGATAGGTTTTTAAGACTGTGCAGATAGATTCATTGCAAATATTCTTTTCCCTTGCAGATCAGGAAGCTTGTCCAGTTTATTCACACAAACTTGTAAATGAACTACTACGAGGGGTAGATGTTCTGAGTGACAGGATATAAAAAAAAAATACGCAAGAGACAATCTTAAAAACTGTAATACAGGGGATTTGCAATGTCATGCGCCACCAAGAGGTTGTCACAGACAGGCCTGTTATGCTGTACATTGCAGGAAACAGTTGACAAAAGTTCTTTGCATCAGCTGCGTTGTTTGATAAGAACTTGAATTGTTTGGCTTGTTTTGGTTTAACCCTTCACGCCGGGATGCGGCTAGACACGCCGTAAAAATTGAGATCCTCAGCCCACTTTTCAGCTATTATTCTTGACCCACGCTCGAGTGAACATGGTGAAAGAGGGCAGACCCTGGCTCTTGTATATATGGTAATTGGCCTTTGTGTGTTGCCCAGAAATGAAAAGATGGAATTTGCATCATAATCACCAGCTTCACAATAGTCCCCACTTTGAAAAGAGGCAAGGGGAATGTAGAAGCTTGAGTAGAGCCGCATGCAGCTCAATCAGCCTTTTCACTGTGTAATTCAAAGCGTGCAGAGCATGCAGGGCCACAAACCGAGAATTTGCGGTCTGGCAGGTGGCCTTTGTGGCCAAGCGAGGCTGGAATTCTTGGAGTCGGCTTTCGGGAAGAAATTCCCGTCGTCAAGGGGTTAAGTTGAAGATTTGGAAGTGTTTAGAGTATGCATGTTAATTCATATACATTGTAGAATGATGGTTTTTGTGCGAGGCATGGAATGCCCTAGTCTTTTCCTCATTGTTTCCTGATATTCATTCATATGCAAATTGCAACACGTTTGCCATTTTTTGTTCCCCGTAAACTTGAAAACTGACCTGTTTATTACAATCCCTTGGCAGTGGTGCACTGTATTGTGTATTGCCCATACTGAACACTTCCTGTTCGTTTGATTTAAACTTTGGCATAGAAAAAGAAAGTGTTTATCTTGAAGTTGTATTTTTTATGAGATTGTGATTGTGAGAGCTCTTTAATTTCTTTGGCTCAGTCCCGTGTATACTGTCTGTTGTTTGTTTTATTAAGCTTTAACCACTTCGTGCCGGGTTAGTTTTCAATGTTGATGATGATGCTGGGCTGTGATTGTTATCATTTTTTCTGTTTTCAAAATTCTTCAAAAATTAACCATTTCATTTAATGGACGTTTATACCCACATGAAGTAATCTTTTGGCACTAGACTAAGTTGACAAGTGACCTTCATTGACGCCTGAGTGTTTCAGCCAGGCCCACAGCCTTGTAAAAAGAGCCCATATTGTGCGGTGTTATATAACTTTCTTTTTTCACAAACCTGGCTCAGTGCACTGCTGACCTCTTTTCCATATGGGCCAGATTAGCGTGCAGTGATACTGTGTGGCTCATCGCTGCGGTGGTGGAGCGCTTTTATCCCTGGTGGTAATCCCCTTGCTCTAAACACCCCAAACCGTGGTATACTGTTTCAAAACAAGGCTGGAGTATCTCCACTTTTGAGAGTAAAAAATGTGGGTAATGCCCAGCAAGCCTGCCTTGTCCGAGTTCAGAGACCCCGGCCACGAATATAAGGCCTATGGCTCCGCTACCGGAGC
The DNA here is from genome assembly GCF_001949145.1 of Acanthaster planci. The sequence continues at coordinate 2,894,409 of NW_019091375.1, forward strand.
CCCCTGCGGCAAGTGGGTAATCCAACAGTACCACCTTCATATCTGGTAATGAGCTAAAAACTTAGAAATACTTGACCACAGCCCTATCGGAAAGAACTCAAATACTGCAGGTTATTGCAAGATCATGTGAAAGGGGTTTATGTAACTAATGTTGTAGAAATTGAGTTTTTGTTCTTTACTTCAGATCTTTCTGCGTTTGCTAGTACCTAATTTGGTAAAATAATTATTAAGAACATTCAGTATAGAAATGTTTGCTTTGTGATTGTTTTCTGTAGGAGTTCTTCCTGAATGTGAAAGCTATACTACGTAGTACTCCCTCCAACGGCCCTGAGGCATTTGAGAAATGGAATGAGCCAGAATTGAATTTGAACCAACAGTGAGTATCCTCTTCTATACAAGCGGGGAAAATTGAAGAACAGAGCATGTGTATGATGTACCGGAAAGTTACGGTCATGAGTGTTTTTCCAGAACAACAGAAGGGTACATGTATTTCATGACTTTGTGTCTTTTTAACCCCTTAACGCTGGGATTCTTTTGACTGCGACCACTTGGCCTTTGAGCTACTTCCCAGTAAAGACTGTACGTGTTTATACTATCTTGTCTATACAGGTATGGCCGTACTACAGGCTGGCATTTCTCCATGTTAACACTGCATTTGCTTTTTACACTCATAATGTCCAAGAAATCTTTGCAAGTGGACTTTGGGTTGAAATTTGAACTTGGTTTCTGTGCACGGGAAGTTGTAGTAGCAACTTATGGGAATAACCTGAAGTGTTAAAAAATATCAGGTTTAAGTGAGAAATACTGCACGACATTATTGAAATGACTCCAATGAGTCACTTTATATGTGTAAATGCACATGTGGCATTTAGCTGTACATCAAAATTGGTCACTCTATCTTGCCTATTTCAGAAGTTGAGGTTTTCAGGCAAAAGAGCTTGAAGAAAATGGCAATTGAAGAAGCTACATGGAATATTTCAGAATTATTCAGTAAAAAGTTGGTGTTTGAGATATTCAGGGTAAGGAGAGAAAACGTTTGTACTACATGCTTTGTTTCTGCACAGGTTTCAGACCTGCAGGTCAAAGGTCAATGAGGCCCTGTGTGACTCCATTGACACCAAGACAGCGATGGAGTCTATGCGAGCTCTGATTGGCCAGTGCAATGTGTACATACAGGACAGGCGGACTGTTAAGGCCACACCCAACAGGATGTTGCTACAGAATGCTGCCGTCTTTATCACAAAGATGCTGAGGGTAAGGCCAGTCACTCTTCATGTATGGTCACTGTCCTTCAGGGCACTATACAGGCATATATTCCATAGGCAAATAGAGACAGAAACTAAACTGATGTTTGTTGTTTGACTGCCAATAAGCCCATTTTAGATGTGGCACCCGTTTTGATATTTTCCTTTCAACATTTTCTACTGACTTTGACCCTAACCCACAAGAGCATGGAGTACTACAGCGTCGAGTGTAGCATAATCTGGCAGCTTGTAGAGTCGCGTAAACGCAGCTTTTTAATTATTGTCCAATCACATGGTTTAAGACCTAACGCAGCGTGCACATTACGAAGCAACCTACGTGGGAATCACTGATCAGGCTTGTGTAAAGATCGAGATGGAGGCTCTACTTGCCTATGGCAGCATCGTGCTTCCATAGAGAAAATAGAGGAAAGGCTGCTACTGAAGGAATATTACTAGGCCCTATGTTCTCTTTACAAAGGTGTTCTTCGGGCGCTTTGGTATGAAAACTATTTTTAGTGATTCATATATTTGGAAAAAAGACAACAGGTATGGACTGGCAACAAAAGCAAGGTAGTTTGGTGGACAGACCCGCTGACCAACATCAAAGTGTTACATTAAGGTGTATGTATCTTATCATGTAAAAAATATTGGCAAGGAAAATAGTCTTAACCCTAACACTCCTCAGTCCTCCAACAGGGGAAGGATTGAGGAGTGTTGGGGTTGAAAAGAAAGTGTTGATGAAAAGAATAAAAGCAGTTTTCTCTCAGTGTACTTGTACCTGGAGTAGGAAGTAACGTGTATGGAATAATTCAATTGATTTTATGCCTTTTAGCTCAAAAGAAAGAAGCAGAGGCATGTACATGCATAATAAAAGTCTTTCCTAATGCTGCTGATTTTCAGGTGTTTGGTGCAATAGAAGGTGATGAACCCATTGGCTTTCCATTAAGTGGGGCTACGCAAAATGCTAATGTAAGTACCAAACCTGCAATCTTGCAGTCTGAGTAATACTCAGTTCTTGGTGGTCATTTGTAATCTTGACAATGGAGCCATGCCTAGATAGCTGGGATGAGCTGCCAAGCTGTATCTGCATTCACAGGGGCACGATATCGGAAGGTACATGTACATGTATGCTGGGAAATGAAATTGGCCCAGTTGAAAACATGAGTGAAGGATTTCAACAAAAATGGTGGTCATAGCAGAAAAAAGTGCTTCACTGTCCCCATAGCACATCTGATATACATGAACTAATGTAGTACCAGCCTGGCTGTACAACCTTGTACCCAACGTCACATCAATACGATATGATGAAAGCAACACTTTAAACCATTGGAAAGATCAAGATAATGAATGCACCCTGTGGTGTACATCACTCGTTTACTACAGTGATGTCAAGATCCAGTGATGCACTCTCGACAAATAAAAAATTTCATTGTTTACTGCGGTATAACAATTAGATTTGAAATAGGGATCAACCAATGTAGGTTTTAACTGCCGATCCAATGTCAACAGCAACACAAAATCAGTGTACTCCCTTCAAATTCAAAAGGTACTGGTAATAGGGTTAGTTGTTTGCCTTCACTGTCACTGAGTTGAGAGAATCGTGGACATCACATCGCTCACACGATACCGATAGTGCTCCATTGTATTCAAATCTAACACACGAAGTGCATGTACAGTACATGCAGAATAGACACACAGCCCCTCAAGCTGCATCACGGCTAGTCTTTAGTCAAGGCACTCATCACACCAGTGCACCATGCTCAGCTCGTGGCTTCACCACTCACAATGGTGTCTTTTGTTGCACCAACAGCAGAGGTGCATGTCGGGTGTCCAGGTAGCCACGCACTCCTTACGGCTAAATTGCGGCCTACGTTCAGACTGGTCACACAACACCTCGTGGTGCCACACACGATGTACATGTAGTCCCCTGGCTCTTTTCATAGCAATCAATGGAAATAATAAACATGAACACAGACTGCTCCTTGGATCCATGGTCCGTGCATTGAGTTGTCGCAGCACAGATCGCGCAGGTGTAATTTCCGGGGATATTTGACGTGGGTTAATCATGGTACAACTATCCATTCATCTAATCAAATGAAAAAACATTGTTTTAATTCATGCTCAAATAAAAATATGACATTTGTGTTTGCCACAACTGAGTGCAGAGTTTGTTCCTTTCTGAAGTTTAACATCAGGACTCATATCGGCTAGGACGGTCAAATTTTTCTGATCCAATGTTTTGCCGATGTTGCGAACATTGGCCCAATTCAGTGTCTGATGCGATCGTCGGTTGATCCATAATTTGACATATTCCAGAAAGACTATTGTATTTACCGCTAATAACTACTCTCGGATAGCAGACCCGAGCTCACAACCTCTTACTCAGGTATACAGTTATCTTTATCACTCATCCACTGATTGTGTCAAGGCTTGTTTTGGTCATCAGCAGTTAATCTAAATATCAGCATGGCAGCCAAAAATCTCTTTGTCGTTCTTTAACACCAAACCAATCATAGAAATATGGAAGGGCTGCGTAGCACCATGGTCAGAATATTGACAAGAATATAATATAAATTCAGTGCTCTGAAATATGTGATTGCCGAGCTTTCTGTAACTGAATACCTTCTTCAGGGCAAGCAGATTCAGTAGTAGAAGGTACTCAGTTTAAGCTTGGCAATCACATATTCTAGAGCACTGATTTGTATATTGTCACCAGACCAATCATGTTTGGTCCTTGACATATTTGTTATGTAACAACATTCCACTGAATGTGTACATGAATATGTTGAGTTTCTTGGTTCACCTTGGCTCAGCTTGGTTTAGATTTTCAGGGCATAGCTTGATAGGTCAGCACTGGCAGTACTCCTGCACCAACTCATCTGGGTTCCTGTCAAAATAAACATTATGAAACCGTCGTTTGAGGAAGTCCTTTGTCCAGGGCACCTTTCCTGACACGTACATGTATTTGTTACAGGTTGAAGAGACTGTCATGCCCTATCTGCAAGTCTTGTCAGAGTTTAGAGAAAAGGTCAGGCAAACTGCAAGGCAGCAGAAAGGTAGGTAGCAGTGATGCATATGAACGACACCAACCCTAGATCCTCGCAAATATCAAAGGATGTTTGTTAAGATTTGTGGAAGGGAGGAAGGTGTGGGATCCCCTCTTGTAACATCACAGTCGCAGTGTTTTTCCTGCAAGTGGTTGGTAAAACTATGGTTGGCTGTCAGGAAAAAGGAAAAGAGAGAAAGAATTCACAAAGTGTTAAAAATTTTGCTCAGATATCAAAACATTAGACAATAATATGTGTAGTAACAAAAAACTAAATGAAAATATAACCAATGGGACTAATGTCCATTTTGAACGAATTGGATGTAAACTCGAAAACCAACCAAAAGGAGATATTTATGCACAATTTTGCTTACAAGTTGTAGGCAAACTTCGAGCGGTCTGTAGAGCTTGTTGTCTGTTCCATCGTGAAGTATGCTCCTTGGAACTGGGAGCAAAGAAATTGCGCTGTGAATTTCCTGCAGGGTACTGTGCAGAATTCAGGCTGCTGGATGTGTTCAGAATGCACGAAGGACTGAGAGTTTTCATGCAGGAAGATTAAACCACGTCCACCTTGAAGTACAGTGGTTGCACTCCTCTCTCAACCCACAAACATACTGACATATCAGCTTTTGTTAAAAAAAGCACGCTGAGGCTACGTTGATTGGATATGATTAAGTATGTGGAGTGACACACCTAACTTTGGTATGCATGTAATGCATTCATACTTGGCAAAATGCAGCATATTTCTGAAGTTCGAGTTGTACTTGAAATATCATCCAAGTGTACTCAGATTGTTCACAGTAACAACAAACTTATGTTCTATGAGAACACCACTCTCTTTAGAGTGGCACTTTTGCGCTCTCAAATCTTAAGGAAATTATTTGAACAGGCCTGTCTCTAATTGAGAATGGTAACCTCCTTCATCAGCCCTGGTGACTGCAATTTCTCTGCTTTTTAGCTGTGGATATATTGAAGTTGTGTGATGCTTTGCGAGATGACATCTTGCCAGACCTAGGTGTAAGACTAGAGGATAGAGATGAGGGGGCAGCGGTGGTCAAACTGGTGGACAGAGAAACAATAATGCGAGAAAGACAACTTGCTAAGCAGGTTTGCAAAATACTTTCATATTCATTTCATTTATGATAGGCAGTGGCTATTTTATCATTTCACAGTCCGGATGTGCTTTTCTTGTTATAATGGAGTACCGAAGTGTGTCGTCACTGTGAACCAGAAAGTGCAGTGCAAACGAATGGAGTACGCGTGTGTTGGTTCACGCGCTGGTTCTCGCGCTAATGCCTTTTACACACTAATTGTGCGCGTGACGTATTTACTTCGGTACTCTATGGCAAGGCCCCTGAATACGAACAGAGAGTATTTTGGGGTACTGAGAAATTTGACAATAAGTCTTTGTGTGGTGCCACGCTTAGATTGTCATTGTGAATTGGCCTGTGTACAGATGACGTCGCACTTTGCTCACGTGCACTTTGTTGAGGAGCTAATGAGGTTGCCACGCTTAGCAGAAAAGCACGCACTCTAGCACAGTTTGGTGTTAACAACATGCTGTGATTGCTAGCTCAGAATTAAAGGGATTTTGGCTTATTGTAAGTCCCCTAAACTTCCTTTTATTTCAAGGATATGTACATTAAATATTTCTGCTACCATACACCGAGGCTTTCATCTAACTTACATGTAACCTGTAATGTAGATACATGTAAGAGAGGAACAACCGAAGACAAGTGTCAGGCCTAGAAACCCCTTTATCATATTTTATGTCTCAAGCATAATGCAGTTTATGAAAGCAATTGCATACAAGTGTTGTCATTTACATTGTACACAAAAATGTAAAAGTCAATAGTCCTGTTTAAATGCATGTGTTTTGATTACAACAGTGAAATGTCTCGCCAAGTGCTGCAAACTTGATATTTTTTGGCACTGCCAGCCTTATATGAAAGATTCTACGGCAGTGAAACCTATACAGGCCTCAAACATCTGTTTCTGTGTTTAAATTGAGATTATTGCGTTAAAATATCGCTCTCAGGATGCGCTAAAGGCCACCTATTAAAGTTTCTCTTCTGGTCACTACCCTGATTATTTCCATGAGTTCCATTTTTCCATTTTCTGGCATTATTATTTCTAGTAGCTAACATGAAACGTCCTTGTTGTTCCTCCCTCAAAAGGTTCCTGAATAAATCCCTTGGATTCAACAGGCTTTAAACTGAAGGAGTTGAATGTTGAATGTGAGCTTAATATTCCAAGAGGGTAGTCAAGGGCGTCCACATTTTTTTCTGATGGGGTACTAAAAGCAAATGAAGTGTACATGTAGCTTGTGTATACCCTGTGTTCATTTAAGGTGTTCAGAAGAGTGTGGCCACCCAAGGGGCGGGACACCTGCACCCCCACCTCAGAGTTGTGTCACCTTGTGTGACCTTTAACCCAGAGCGAATGCTTCATGATTTGATATCATTCAATTAAGCAGGACCCAGATAAAATGATACAGTCTTCAGGTTTGAAATGTCATTGATACAGTTTTTTCATATTTTGATGGATGCAGCAAGCCGAGGAGAAGCAAAGGAAGAAAGAGGAAGCTAAGAGGAAAGAGCAAGAGAAACAGGCAGCCAAGGATGCCCAGAGACGCATTCCTCCATCACAGATGTTCCTCCAGGAAACTTCCAAATATTCCTCCTTTGATGAGAAGGTAGATCACCTCCACAATCTGTTGATTCTGTTGATGAGTGGGCCACACCCATTCTAAAAGATGGTTACAGCCCCACCGTACCATGCTTGAGGGAGAAGTTAAGAACACATTGAAAAGCCAGGTCATTCCTGTTGGTATATGCCTTAAAAAATTTATGTGAATGTTCCCATTTGTAAATAACCCCATTTGAGAATGTTTTCCTCTTCAAGGTGGGGAATGGTCTTATCTGGGATGTTCCCAAAATGAATTCGTCTGTATAAACTCTCAGAGATCAAGGTCATTATGAATTGAAATGATCTATTCCCGGCCCTCTTGGCATTTGAAAAGGTAGACCAGGGTTTAGTTTTGTTTCTAAGATGTTAACTGTTGTCACATAATAGATCTGAGACGTGTCTACACAGTCGAGCCTGGTAATAACTCTGATCAAGTAGTCTTATTTGCTCACTGAGACCCCTCCTGTAATGTAAGTGAACGTTCACCCCAACATATTTCAAACCCTAAATATATTGTTTTCACACTTACCCCCAGGGAATGCCAACCCACGATGCAGAGGGGAAGGAGCTAAGTGGAAAACAGCTTAAGAAACTTGCCAAGTTGTACCAAGCACAAGAGAAACTCCACAGTGAGTACCTCAAGATGTGTGGGATGACCCCAAGTACTGATTAAGCAGCAACAGCGACGGGCGTATCTCAATGATGAATTTTTTCTGTAATTTTTTTTTTCAAATTCAAAATCATAATACCAAAAATGTGCTGTTGAGAATGCTTGTTATTGATTTTCTACATTGGCGCTTCTGGTGCAGTGATGGCATCAGAAGTGCCCAATGGCTGCCATCTTCCAAGATGGTTTGTAATCACTAGTTGAACCGCATAACTGATTGATTTGTTTCATGAACATTGGTTCAGAGTACTTTTTGTGTCTTGCAATAGGATATTAACCTCTCACCAGAAACCACTTAGTGAACCAAAAAACCTTCAAAGACCATCTTACAACTCTGGTTAGGACCGTGGTGCAATAGTACTATTGTAAATACTCTGAACCCAATTTCATTAATTCTTGAACTGCTCTTAACTGTATTCTTCTTCGATGTCTTAAACTCTGTACAGAGTAGGAAAATGTCTACTGTTGCTATCAACAATTTCACTGGCTACAGAATACTATCACCTTTTGAAATAAGATGGCCAGTTATGCTGTATGTGCCATGTTTCATCTTGCTTAAGCAGAGAGACTGAAGGACATGAAAGAACAACTTTAACAAAAACAAACTCTAACAATATTTATGTATCTACGAAATAGAAGCTTATTGGCACATTTAATATATTTTACTTGATGCATTCTTTGACTTTTCAAGCTTATGTAGAGCATAAAATTCTGTTCTTCCATTTTATGTCATCGGGTGTTTCATGGGAATATATCTCTTATTTCTTTATCCTGACATCGACCTTTGTGAGCTTTCTGCCCTAGTTTGGTAATGTGAAGAAGCCATATCGTTAAAGAGAGCAGTGTAAAGTTACGTATTTGTGATTTTGTGTACTCATAAAACCTCACGATGACAGTCAGCCCTGGCATGTGGTGTATTTGAGTACCTGTAGCTCGAGTAGATTGACTTTAAGGACGGTTAAGTCAGTACAAATGAAATGATCCAACATTCAAAACACCTTACGTCATATACTGAAACGTTAGTGGTCAGTCATTTGCAGGTTTTTGGCAGCTAAAGATTGACCAACTGTGACTTACTATTGGTACAAAAAACACAAATAACAAAAAAAGTAAAAATAAAAGAAAATAAGCCACTCAAATTAATACCAAATGTGCTACCAAATATGTACAAGAATACTTCATTGTTTAAGACTGACAAAGGATATTAAATCCGTAAACAGGGCCCTATGTGTACTCCTTCATTGAGATTGAAGGAGTATACGGAGGGCCCTGTTTAAGGGTCTAGAAGGAACTGGGTTTTTAGGCAGGGCTGTTGCCAAATTAAATGTAAACTTCGTGCAAGCATTTAGTCGCCTATATAAAATAGTGGCCAGGGTCGGGAAGCCAAATACAGGTACATTTAAATCTGTTGCCCGCTTGGGATGTAGGATTTGCTCACTGGACTGTGTGTGGCTGTGACAGATTTCCACAAATGACTCTTATTCATGAGGAGGTCATCTGGTGGATGACCCATTTCAGTTGTAAGTATGACATAAGAGCCACAAAGTCGGAAGGAAAGCATACTTAAAAGCAGTTTGTGACGGATCAGTACATTGGCCGGGTCTACTAAGTAAGGTCTGATTATGGTCAGTAGCAATGATTTAGTGCCTTGATGCTGAGCCTTGGCATTAGGGCTGCCCTATAACCTTAGCTTGAGGGCAGAAAGCCTTGTCCTTGAAGATCCATGCTTTGTAATTAATTAAATAAAAACACAACCGGAATAAACACACTTGGAAATAATCGTACAATAACACAGTCGTGTATAATCGGCTTACTTTAATGTTTGTCACTTTGGATCGTGTTCCAACACAGTATCCACTGACTGTATTGCTACGTTATGGGTGTACAGCCTCTCTTTGAATTTTTTAACTGTTGAAAAATAAAGGTGACAATTGTGATGACTTTCTGAATTACCCATCCGAGCAAAAGAACGGTAACTATAATTTGTCCCAGCTGCATCATCTTTAAATTCTTTGAAAAGTTTATAGTGGGATCACCTTGCTTTTGGATACTCTTCATTGGGATGTACATTGTACAGTACATACGCTTGACATGCATTAAACATGTATTATGATATACATAAAAGTGGGCATTGGTTGATGTTTCATTACAGGGGCTGGCACAGTAATTGTTGTGTAACAGCTGACAGCGTTAACAGCTGAAAAGGCCAGTGTACATGAATATGCATGTACCAAACCTGAAGCTATTGCATTTAAGTAGTGAAAGATTTGTAGCTGAAAAGTAGACATGTATGCCAGATATGGTATTTGTAGTTTTTAAAAAAAATCTGTTTTAAACTTCAAAAGAAATATAATTCTTGTAATTTTTTTTAAAAATAAAAATAACGATTTTGAACAACCATGGGTATCGGTAGAGAGACCATCATGATCTGTGGACTGCCGATCGCACTCCGAGTCACAGCTCTCTGTATAGAGAGAGTTGCACCAACTTCAGACTACATTATGGAGCTGTAATGGCTGTTCATTATGTGTGCAATGCAGCATGTGGATTGACACATCATCCACCATTTTGGTTCCAACGGTGGAGACACTCATGTCACAGCTCTGGTCCGAGAATAGTAGGCCTACTGCCCCCAGTAACTGATATTTTGATGTGATAATTAGAAGGTCACTGATCCTCGTAGTCTGATCTTGAGGACATCACACAGAATTCATTTCACTAGGTAGTCATCAATCACTGGACTTTAAATCACTGTATATAGGTGTGAACGCTGGCTACATGGTGTTTCAGGTGTAAATCCTAAGTAATTTTACACAGTGGGTCCCCCAACGGAACACTACGCAGCATTCATTTTCTCCAGAAGTAGGCCTGCTGATGTGACGTTCACCCCCCCCCCCGACAAAGGCGCCCTCCTCCCCGAGGCGTGAGCGGCTAGAGACAAGTCCGTTCGGATGGAAGTATACCGCCCCGGTCTGGAAACTCCGTTTGCAGGGCTGTTCGGCACCGGAAAGGTCTGACTTGATTGGCCCGGAATTGGGACGCAACTTAATTAAACACCACGCGATTCACCAAATAAGACGGCCTGTGACTCAAAATAACGATCCTTGGACGCCTGACTTACGTGCAACAAAATGGTAGTTGGTTTATTCCACGGACGTACATAAACAAAATCTGGACTCGCAATGCCCATCAGCTTATAGAGATCATCATTGAATCCACTAGCGGCCATTTTACCGAGCTTGCCCGGCAATGCCCGCCTGTAGTTCTCCCTGGCGTCAATTGAAGCGAGCCAACCCGTGCATTTATATTCGGCTCGGTAAAGTGGCCGCTGGTTGGCCTTTAATTCATAAAAAGGCGTTGCAAGTCCAGGTTTTTTATACGTCCGTGGTTTATTCATCAAGGCCACTTCAATCATTCACTCAACTAATACACCCGTAGAGGGCGCTCTCTTAATGGGTGGACTGCGTGACTAGACTTTGCCCGGAGCAGTGAACCCCACACTCATGTGCATCCAGTGCCACCGGGACCTGAATAAGTCAATAGGGCTATTTCAGGGTTAATAACGCCACTCGCAACTCGCACGGCGAGATACCGATTCCCCCTTTCATCGACCGTAACCTCCCACACGGAACTCTTACTGCACTCCCAAATAGCCCCTCTG
>NW_019091375.1:2915495-2939749 GCF_001949145.1 Acanthaster planci
CCCGCCTCTCGCCGCGACCTACCCGCATCCGCCTCCCGCCTGACCACCCGCATCCGCCTCCCGCCCGACCACCCGCCTCTCGCCGCAACCTACCCGCATCCGCCTCCCGCCTCATCCGGAGGCCTCACTGCCTCCCGCCTCAAACCGCTTCATCTGGAGGTCGATTAGCTCCACTATAACTACTAGAGAGGCATGAGTGTTGAGTGGGGACGAATTAATGCAGTCCACAGTATGAAACCCCTTCTTTTGAAAGTTCATGTCCTCTGCCTTTTGCAATCGTGGGACCTTCATGGCGTTTCTTTAAGTTAAGGCTAAAATGTCGAGCTTGCCCATTTCAGGAAAAATGGAAACGAAACAGTGCTCCCAACGGTCTTGTTTCGAGGGGATGTAACAATCACCTCTGCCCCGAATCTGTCAACAGATACAACTATGAAGTGAAAACACAACCCCCCCATCTCGTGTTTGATGGGTAGTGCGAAAACCTGTAGGGACGTTGCACGGACAATCATTACACAGTTTGTGTCGTGTGATAAGTCTCATATTTCATTGTCCATTTGTGTATTGTGTAATAGCAAGCACCCCTCATCGGCGCCTGTGCACAATGTGTCACAAAAACAATACAAACCACCTAGAAATGTATTTCTGGAAAGTGCAGCTGCTTCGGCTCTGGTTCTGTTTCTTGCCAGTGACAAACCTCCTTGACAAACTATGTGCAAGATTTCATGGCGAGCTGACATGGACGTTGTGGTGCTTTAAAGGAGAAGCTTGAAACGTCATTGCCAAATGATGTCACTGTTGTCTTTCACACTTCCCTTTTCGGCCATCTGGCAATTTTCAACGCAATCGGTGTTGAACTCCACGAGATGTAGTGCACCCGCAATGTTACGTGACTCGTCAAATGATAAAGTCAATTTCTCGTCAGGTCAATTCCGGTCTAAACCACGTCCCTTAGGTATATGAAGTCTCAACCAAATCAGACCCATACTTCAGAAAATACTGTGCCTTGCAGAGTGCGCCTTTAATGTCACGTGACTTGTCACTTGATGACGTCATCACCACATGGTGTCACTTTTCGTCTGTATCATTTTCTTTTCTAGCTTTACACGAAGTTCCAACCCAATTGTTCATGTACATCATATCATACCACGTGACGTGACACCCGATGACGTCATTATCAGATGATATCACTATTCGTCTATGACACTTCCCTTCCTAGATTATTATGCAAAATATCAACCGAATCGGACTTGGACTTCACAAGATATGGGGCTTCAAAGGATGCGCGTTAAATGCCACGTGACCTGTCACCAGATGACTTCAGCATCATATCGTGTTCATTTTGGTCTATACAACGTCTGCTGTATTATACCTGGAAGGTTTCAGCTCAACCGAGCATGCACTTCAGGAGTTGTAGTGTTCTTGAGAGTAGATCTTTAATGTCATGTGGCCCATCACCTGTTGACGTCATCACCGAGTTGTGTCAATTGTATTCTATAACACCTCTCTTTCTACACACCCAGTTTTCAACTCAATCAGACATGTATTTCTGAGGATAGGGAGAATTGAAGTTTGCACTTTTAATGTGACCCCGATGACGTCACAGTGACGATTTTCTCAGACACCATTGTTGGCTGACGGACTACATATGTACCCAATAAACGAAGTCAGTCAGATAGATAAGTGCCTCAGTCTTTGATGATTACCAAGTTAGACAAAATTAACAATTCTCCACATAAGCTCAGCAGTTTGGGCAGTCAGCTGTAGCGGTGTCACTCTTCTTCGCTGAATGTCTCCGGTGCATTACAGCCGACCGCCAAGCGGAGGAACTCATCTCAGCCAACAGTTGCTGGTCAACACTACAGGCGTAATTAGTTCGCCACTGCGGGACACCCTTCTTTCATCCCAGCTGTCACTCTCTGATGACGAGGCACTAGGTCAAGACTGAGCCACAGAATCCCCAGCCGCTAGGAGCAGCGTTGACCCCGTCGAAGTCAGGGATGAGGAGGATTTTGGATCTTTCGATAGGTGTTTGGGGTTTTAGAAGGTTATCTGTTGGAACGGGGCGGAATTCGGGGTTCAGGGGTTCTTTTTTGCAGGCCCAGCTGTCCGAACTCTCCTCAGTTGAAAAACCAAACGGACTCGGTTGACAGGAACACACGGTACAATTCACTCCGTTGGAAAAATGCGTGGGGTCAGGAGGGTATGTGGGAGGGTGTGCCTTGGGATGAAGGGAAATAAGATTTTTTTCCCAACCCAATTTTTTTTTTTGGGGGGGGGAGCAAAGCACCAATAGGCCTCCCCATCCGCAAATGGATAAGATCGTAATATGTCAACATACAACTGTAAATCAAAATGCAAAACATTGGGCGCTACGCCCAGAGTTTCACGGTGTGATCAGTCTCCCTTTTTTCTTGTGTCTTTTTTGTATCTTTCCTTTTTGCTGGCGGCGAGGGGCTCCTTAAATGCATGCACACTGCCGTCAACCACAGCACCACAAAAAGTAATCGAGGTATTTCGAAAATTCTGTGTTGAAACGCCATCATCCATGGACCTCTGATGTTCAACATCCTTAAAACTCGCTGTCAATTCCAGTGAAATGTAACAATTGAATAGTCATAATTCCTTTATATTCAGTATGAGAGACATACCACTCAAAAAGTCAGAGAAAATGGGAAATCAATTGAATATTCTCATTCCAGTTAAAAGGAAAAGCCCTCAGAAAAACTTTATAAGTACAAAACAGAAAAGAAAAATATTTTTCAGTACCTTTGTATTTTCTACCAACAAATGGTAATGTTCCATAAGAAATTTGTCATTTCAACCTATACTGCAACTGATCAAAACCTTAAACATGTCGAACCCCCCAAAAAACAACAAAAAAGCAAAATATATTCCACTGTTTCCGAACTTGTTAAATATACACTACTAAAAAAGTTAAAAGGACCAATTTTGTTTTGTGTATACTTTTTTATATTAGATATTTTACTGCTGAAAATGTGCATTTGATGTTTTGAAACAGTTTTCTTTTAATTTTTTATTCAAATGAGAACACCCTCTAGAAACGAAAGAACTAGACCCCACTCATTGCTTGGAAATGAAAAATTAAGAAAAAAGTGGTCCTTAACTTTTTTGAGTGGTATATTGTTTCAAAGCAAACCTCTCCAGTTCAGTTCAACAGCATTCATTTATCGAGTATCAGGATAACTCACCAGCTTGGCTACATGCCCCCTTTCCCGGGCAACGCTCCCGTATCTCCCGCATGACTTGTTTCATCCAGTGATCCGGGTTTTCAGGATCGGGTTTCGGTGGGGGACCGAAGTAACATGTCCTCGTCGTGCCCTCCACACCACTCGTTAACACTTGGAATCAAAGACAGTTAAATATCAACATCACGATAACTTTTCTAGGACGCGATTTGGCTAACCTTAGCATTATTATTATTTTTCTTAAATGCTTGAAACGTTTGTTCACTTTTTTTAGTAGTATTGTTATTTTGTGTATCATAGTCCGTTTCATAATAGCTACAATCAAAGGAAGGTAGATGTCAATCCTATCTGGATTTCCTCTGCGCGGTCAAATTAGTCCTTCATATCGCCAAATCATTCGGGAGATATCTTAGTAAGTTGAAGTTAATTTACTCTGTTTTTTTCAGCGCCATTCACTTATATGCACACAGAATTGGAAGTGTCAATGCAATCTTTAGTGTATCAAGGGGAAAAGGTCTAGATTCTCTGTTAGAGAAGAATTACAGAAAAGTAGTTAGTGTCTTGAAGTTTTGACTTGTGCCAAAGGTTGGTGGAAAAACTTGACAATCCAAGATCTTTTCGTAGTGTTTTAAAATGGTGTGAGACATTTGCCAAAATGACATGTACATCCAAACATTTGTCAATCCTTGAGAACTCACCGAAATGCTAGGTTTGCTTAGCAATATCTCACCTGAGAAAACTTCGCCGTCCAGAACATTTGTTTTGTTTGCCTATTTTGTAATTACATCTGTGTAATTACAGCTGTCAAATCAAGGCAATTGGTTTGGACCAATGCCGTCCAGATTTCTTGTTCCGTTAAGTTTTTTTTTTCAGAAAATTGCCACTTGAATTTTGAATTTCCAAACGCTACTTTCAACTGCACATACAGTAACAGAATATTCCACACAATGTCCCCCTCCATGGCTTTCTGTCCCGGCTTTGCTCTCAAACGCCCATTTCCGAGACAAAGTCAGCCCAAATTCTATACATTTCGGTGAACTCAATGTCAGTTGGGCCTAAACGCATGAGGCCATTAATTTCAAACGAACGCAGCAACGAAACTAAGTGATGGATAGAACTGGACCGCAAGTGTGCTTTTAAGCGAATGCTTTTATACACATACCAAGTTTGGTTTACATTGAACCAATTTCTGAAATATCCCAAAGAAGATTTCACATCAACCGCTCTTCGATGTTATTCTAATTTAAGGATTTGGCATTTTCGGTGATAACAGGTTAGACCTGAGATTTCAGAGTAAACCACGAAAAAAGGATGTTACCACAAATGCCCCAGTTACATAACTAGGCAGCTTATGATGTCAATTAATGTTAGTGAAGCAATTACTGTTATTTTCTGCAGAAATATTCACTGCCAAATAGAGTGGGAATTACTTAGACTTAAACATGAAACAAAGATTGGGCTTACCTGCTATTGCAGAGACAATCACAATCCAAGCGGCCTTTTTGTTCATTGTCACAAACTACCGATGCTGAATTATGAGAAGCAATGCCGGAGATTACCCGTATTTATCACTGACTCCCAAACCTCCCCGGACGGTCTCAAGGCCAGCTGAACCGGTAGACTGTCAAACATGATAGTGTCATGCGATGAAATATTAATGGCATTTTGCAACAAAACGTCAAACATATCTATTGACAACTGTGCGATATGTTAATTTTTGTTACGTCCACAGGATAAGCACGACGTAGGTTGCATTTATAAAACAGACATTAAAATATCATATGTGCTAAAATCCTCATATAACAAGGCAGTTTTGAACGTTACTTTTAGTAATAATGGATTCAGTCACTGGTAGATATTTCAAGAGTGCTTTTGCAAAATAATTCTGTGACTTTTAACAAGAAATTTTTAATTGATATTTACTGATAAAAACATGTCGTTAAAAACATTAAAACATTGAAAAGAATCCAGCTTTGGCTGTAGCTTTGGTGTGGCTTTGCTGTAGAAAAAAATCTGGTTTAAAAGCAGACGGCTATCCCTGATAAGTTGCATTGAGTGCAAACGTTTTCTCGTCTATCCTATTTCAAAGGGATAGACAAGAAAAATTAATAAAATAAACATATATAAAATAGATTGAAGGTATACGTTAACAATTTAAAACATTATCCTTGAACTTAACTGAAAAACTAAAAGTGGCAGTATCACAAAATAAGCTTCCATTTTAAACATTTTTCAAGCTAGACAACAGTATGTGGGTGTGTGTGGGGGAGGGGGCTACAGTCTCCATGCCCTGTAGAGCCACATTGATCCCCGTGTCACCGCTGCCCAATTAAGCAAATATCTGTAATAATTCAACCATTCAACGACAAAAAGATGAAGGATGTATTTTCCAAGTTTGTTTTTACGAGATCTACCTTTTTCAAGTTTTTTTTCCCTTTGGGATATTGCTTTTCAGATCGTTCTCTGTGATCTATTTCTTGAAACATTGCCTCCATGTTGGAAACATTTGCTTTTACGAGGAATATTTTTCCAAAGTTTTTCCCCAGGAGATTTGTTTTTCAATTTTTTTTACGAGATATCAAAAGGTGAACAGTGACCCAATTACTGTTTATCGATGACTTTGCTTCACCCATGTGAAGAACTGTGTATGTGTGAACGTTGTGAATGTGTCAAAAGAAATGGCCGTCGGGTATTTTCATGGGTACTGCGTCCTTGTGAAGCGTTGTGTGCGCGCCATCAGCTACGCATCGGGCAATGATTTCACACTCATTTCCAACACCATTAAAAGCATTGCACTCTCTTTGGATTTCTTTTATTTGAGGTTCGAGTCTCAACGTCAAACTCTGGGAACCTACAGCTTAACGGTGTCTGGTACCCAGAACAAACAGATTCTGACTGTGTTTATCACCCGTCACGCGATCGTGAACTAACCGCTGTTATAAATAATTGGCCGTGTTGAGATGACCAAAATAGAAACCAGTCTTTCAAGGACAAAAGTAAATTTTGAATTGCCTGCATTGATAGATAGACCAATGAATGGTTGAGGTGAGTGAGCCTTGTAGGAAAACTGGGTCTCAAAAGATGCGCTTCTGAGAAGACTCCATTAGACCGGCCCAGTAAAAGGCTATAAAAATATATCTCGTAAAACGTAATTTTAAAAAATAACTCGTAAAAATTATACAAAATATGCCTTGTTAAAAAAAGTTTAAAAATTAGCCTTTTTTGTCTCTTTGCACCAGAGCATATGGCCTCTTGCATTTCTAAACTTTGAAATACATATCTTGGTATGTTTGCATATGCTAAAAATATAGGTTTAAAATAAAAACAGGATACGCACACAAAATTTTAATTTTACAAAATTTGAAGATTTTGACGCATTTTGATGTCTCAAAATTCTCTAAACATGCCACACGTTGATACAACCTTTACCCTGATTTTAATTCAACGAAAATAATAATGAAGAAGGACTTGTTTGTATTATCTTGATATTCGGCACAGTAATATATGCTCGGTGACATCTGTGTACTGATGGATACACCTGTCAACTGGTTTCAAACAGTGGCGATACTCATGTTCCAGCACTCGTCAATAGATAATTATGATCACCATGGTAACACCATCACTGGTTAATCTTTACGGTGCTTTATGGGTAGGCATTGTGATAGCTCTTTACGGAGCTGGGCCACTGACAGTCCTTTGTTCAATACCCAGAGCCATGTTTACCACCATCCAAGGGGGCTATAAATATATATTTCAAATATGACGTAACCCTGTTTGCAACCATACGCGAAAAGACAGCTCAATGATCTATAGCAGCATTTAAGCCCTGTTAGGCTTGATGTTTTGAGACAATTGGTCTACAACGAATTCCATTGTGTACACGGTGGCAGAAACGCTTAGCGGCGTATCCAACTTTTGGCGTTGGGGGAAGGGGCAACAGTATGTTCAATTTTCACAACGTTGGTGGCAAAATGACCCCAAAGAGTTACTCTAAAAACTCCTAACGGCTGAGCTCCTGGAAAAATGTACTGCATCGATACCGGGAACAAGCTCTCGAGGGGAGGAGCGGATTCCGTCTCCAGCTTAGCAGGGTTAACGCTCGAAAAGTAAATGAAACCATGGTGTGGTCCATTCAGGTTCGTGGTCAACGGTTTTTTTAATGCACATCTCACCATGGTTCGTGCTGTACGTTTTAGTCAAATTAAATGATGTCCATTAGTTTGAGACTGTAATTCGTGCTTTGAGCCTCCTTCATTCTTATCGTCACAGAATGACCATCATGATGGCACCAAATATGAAAGTACAATGAAAAAGCAGTTTAATTACGAAATTAAGTGCAAGATTTTCCACAGTGATAAGGACAACGCAATCGTAACATCCAACATGATAATTAACAAGAATAAATGTGCAGCGATGCAAAGTATTAAGAAAATGCACGTCTGTTTAATGCACCCGTGTCCTTCTCATCGACGCTTTTCTCTGCCTCTGAAATCGGAAATTGTGGTACCTTTTGGGTCAATGTTGACGCAGATTTCCAGTTTCATGAGCAAAACCGGAATACCTTTCCTACATATATCACTTATTTAGCGGAAGTTTTAGAGTAAGGAGCAGTTGGAACCTGAGCCGTACAACTTTGCATTCGTCACTCATGCATATTTATGAGTCCCTTTTGAAATAATGTGCATTTAAATTTCACATTTTGAAACACTACAATTGCCAGTATCTTTCAAGAAGGCTAAAATTTGGGAGAGCCCCCCAAATCCTTCAACATAAGAACTACGAGGAAGGAAATCTGAACTGCAAATGTTGCCAGCAATTTCAGGTTCTTACCGAGAACAACCCGGTGAACCGTATCCGTTTGCTTACAAGACTGTGTTTGTGCCAAAAGTAGAGTGACTTGATTTCTGTGCATCTTACCTGAGAATCATTTACCACCATTAATTGTAAACAAAGCGTGAAAACAAAGATTTGCAATCTTAATTAAAGAGCTGAGTGGAACAATGTCTGTGAATATAAGTTGGCCTTTTCTTCATCGGGAATTATTAGCTGCTCGTGCAAAGCTTCACAAATGTGTGTTAACACATACATTTCACACCATCACACCATTATATTTATCTATAACTTTTCAGAGCAACTGCATCCTTGTCAGGTGTCTGCTACAAAGCCTTCTAGTAATGGGAGGCATCCAAGGAGCATCCATAGAGCCCCCCCCCCTCTCTCTCTCTCNCATTTCAATTTCAATGTCAATGATCTTGTTGGTACATTTTTTCCAATTAATGATCTCTTTGTACTTTAATTTGTGCTTCTTGGTCTTCTTATGACTATTCAGTAACTTCTTGTTTGTATTCATTCTTCATTTGTGTTTTTCACACAATGTGTTTTTCAACCTTATTTACGTGTTTTTTTCCTTTGTTTATAAATCTTAGATAATTGTTATATTAACGGCTCCTCTTTACTGTGGTCAATCGTAGGATAACAAGGCTCATCTAATCACTGTTCTCTCCCCCTCCCGTCCCATTTCCCTTCCAGGAGCTTGGCCACGGCAGTGGGCAAATTTGCCCACGTCCAGAGATGCCGGTGGCCTACTCCGCCCCTTCTCCCACCTCCCCTCTCTCAGCCTGAGTCCGGGGCAGCAGCTTGCCTCGGCGAGACATGGGCCGTAGTCCCTCTGCCTCGTGACGCAGGCCCTCCACCTCTCCTTCTTGTAACCCCCCCAGCCACATAGAATTTTTTTCATTAGTAACTTGGTCAATAGTGTATATTTCCTCCCATGTATTGTACAATGTACCTGACTATATTTTGCTGCTGTTGTTTTTTCTCTTTTGTTTACCCTACCTGTCTTCTTCTCGATTGTAATAATTTCAACTGTTGACGGTTGTAACCGGTTATATTGTATCTCTAACAAATCTTTTATGTGTAAATATTCTAATTTCTTGAAACTTATTGTGTTTTTGTTCATTTTCAATGGAATGAAATAAAGTTTCCATTTGAAAAGTCAAAGTCTCTCTCTCTCTCTCTCTCTCTCTCTCTCTCTCTCTCTCTCTCTCTCTCTCTCTCTATATATATATATATATATATATATATTTATATACATATATATATATATATCTATTTATACTTGTGCAGCAGTCGCTTGAATATCAGTCCAAAAGATAACTTTTACAAACACAGTGCACGTGTATTAAAATTTACAGATTATTGCGTCGTCAGAACGGAAGTTAGGCACCAAGTCAAAATAGAAACGGTTCATGAAGTGGGAAACAATACATAAACGATAAGCTCCTTACCCGCTTCATTGTAAAGCGGGCAACGATAGGGAGTCACTAGCTAAATGCTTGTGGTTTGATGAACACCACTCCTGGGTGATGTTTTCTAACAATAGAGAGCTTTAAGGATTACACTCCATAGTGGCTGGTGGTTGAGTCAGTAGAGCTGTTTATCAACGGCTGAGACCCCAGCCCATTAATATGTCAACAATTTGGGGTTGGGGATGGGTTTATACTACCGTTTACATAGATAAGGATTTTCCTTCAGTTTGCCACGCTACCCTTACCAACATTAGTCGGTTTTTCTTATTTCATTTTTTAGATTGATTTTGAAGTCCTCTGATTGTTGCATCTATAATGTTCTCCATTTCCTTTATTGTCTAATCCAATTATTGACAAATCTGTGATGTGGAAATCACTGTCTGACAGTGCTACATTTTGGGAACGAAAACTACAGATCTTAATTTAGTGACACAAGACTTAGTGATGCACATAGGCCTGTTGACTCTGATGGAGTTAGTCTTTTGTTAAGAGATTAATTGCTTCCCCTTCTGAATAAGCTGTGCTAAGCCTGTGGATGAACTGGCCCTATTTACACAACAACGCCGATGCACAAAACCATTCATGGTAAGCTGGGAGTCAGGGCTTTTGTACCAAGGTGGGGGAAATGGTGGTATGCATCAAAGAGGTTGCTGCATAGCCAACTCCTTTTCGGGAAACGCTCTCTTGCAATCATTGCCCACTTGCAGTTGAACCGGGCAATGGTTTGAAAGGAGATTAAGGGCAATCATTTTCCGCTTGGGGAACCTTTTCTATTTTGACTTGGCGCCTTAGGACAAAAATATGATCTTTCACATTTCAAAAAGTGTCAAAAACAAATTCTGAGATATATCATATAAATTTCTCCAAAATTTCCAGGTCCTTTAAAGTCCCTGTGTCAGATGCCCCAAGGGATATGACATTTGAGAATGGAAATACTTCCATTTTACAGGAAGCGGAATTGGTTATGGGGACTAGGCAAATTCCTTTGGTTACACAAATAAGCCTTTTGAGAGTTAAATTTCAATAAAACTTTAAACACTGAGTTATCTGACAGCACAAATAGGCCCCTATATCAATTTGAATTCCCCAGACTAGTATTTCAATTTGACGAAAGCAATGTTTTCTTAACTGATTTGACAACCAAACTTGGTGCTTAGTCGTAGCTTTAGTGAAATTCTGCTTCCTAGTCCTATTCTTTCGCTGTCGGACTAATAGGACAAGAGCCCATAGGTTTGGCTACAGTATTAAGTGAAGGTGGAGTGGAACGTAACTTATCGAGAACGTAGTGGGCGTTGGGATTTGGATACATGTTAACGCGTGTGCACAAATTTTCACGCACATGCACGGGGAACAAAATGATCAATACAGGAGTCCAGAACTGCGTCGAGTGGTTGTGTGAACGTAAAAAGCTACAAACCTGCATGCTTGAATACATATAGTGAAAGTAAATATAATTTACTCATCAATACATAAGGGGGGGGCAGTACAGAACCTGTTTGTGTTTTAGGTTTGTGGTCCCAAGCCTGGTAGTTGCCAAAGATTGTATAGCGCCGCGCAGTGGCGCAAGATACGCCTGCACAATGCACATTAATGCACAGGCACAGGCGCCGCGGCAGGCACGTGCACCTGGTGAGCCTGCACCCAAGCATTACTGTAAACTGCCCAGGCGTATCGCTTACTCAAATGGCACCCATAATAATTACATCTTTTGGGCAGAGTTATCTATCTTGCGCCTTCGGTGCTATACGATCTTTGGTAGTGGCCCAGTAGCATAGTACAATGGCCGTAGAGACAGCAGCAACACAACACAAGAACTCGACACCGTCCATATGCATATCCACCGCTTACCCTAAATTCAATTGCTTCTCAAGAAGCATTTCCCTAACATCCATGACTTCTGCGACAACTATATGTACAAAAGTTTCAAATCTATCTGCGGTGAACGTTGTCTAGGAGCAATCGATTTGACACTTGATTGCACGGAAACGTGGAGAACACCAAGTCTCAGTTTACGAGATTCCGGTCCAAAACTACAAACTGCACAAGACTAGGGTACGTTTCATTTTATGAAAAAAAAAACGCAACAAATCATGCACTTAACTTGATGGATAGAACAATCAAAGTAGTGGACCAAGTGTACCTCGAAACCTGCATATAGATGAGTGTTGAACATGCAAAGAGCAAAACGAGCCATGAAAAGAGCAAAATGAGCAATGAAAAGATCAAAATGAGTAATGACAAGAGCAAAATGAGCAATGAAAAGATCAAAATGAGTAATAAAAAGAGCAATGTGAACAATGAAAAGAACAAATAAACAGTGGAAAGAACGAATGAACAATGGAAAGAAGAAAATGAGCAATGAAAAGAGCAAATCATTAGCAGTGAAATACATAGACATGTTTATATAAATCATATGATGAACAATTTGATTTGGTTCTCCCATTTAAACGTCATTCTTCCAAGGATCGACATGAATGTTATTTCTGCAGTTAAGCCCTATGCTTGTCACCAGTGTTACAAATGCTTTGGACGGAAGTCTAATCTAGAAAGGCACATGGAAAATATCCACGCTGAAGAGGAATCAGACAGGAATGAAGTTGACGATGTTTCGGAACCTGATAAGGAGGTTGATAACGAAAACTCGGGTGAAAATTATTGGAATACAATGCCACCTACCAAGATTGGCTGACTAAAAGCCATAGAAACAAATAGGGGGACGAAGATGAAAAAAATGACAAGAATGTCAAAGAAGGCATGGATGAAAATCAAGCCAGGCCCAAGGCAAACAGATAGACCCTCTGGGCAGTCAAGCCAGACTTTTTGACAACTACAAGGAGTTTCTGTCAAGTTACCTACATTTAAAGGATAATGAAACTCACCAGGACCTTGTGGGTGATCTCGAAGAAAAACTTGATAAAGGCATGAAAGTCAACAAAGCCTTGAACAGAGTTATGCCTAAACATGCTGTTAAAATTGACGGACTGTTTCAGCTAAATGACTAAACGATAGTAATAGTTTGAGACATAAGTATGGTTCCAAAAAGACACTACTACGTGTAGTGGCTCTGATATAAAATTTAAAAAAAGTCTGATAATCACTCTTGTAGTAGTTCTTACAGTTACGAACTAAAGAAGAAGTAGTCAGAAAACAAGAAAAAATAGAAAAAACAGATTTTAATGGATTAATTATTCTTGGACAGAACTAAATTATTCTAATCGGTTTTCATTGTCACGTATATGAGTGCGTTGTCCCAGCTAGACACACACGGCGTAGCACGTCGCGCGTCTTGCCCGATGTGTGTTTCCAGGTCACGCATGTTCATCCCCCTCACTTAGTTTGTGCGCATGCGTACTGAATCCCTCTGTAGCCAGAAGCCTGTAAAATGGCCCTTGACTCGAACAGGTGGACCCCAAAAGTAATCGATCAACATCAAGCTCAGAAAAAGTTGTTTGCCCCTTATTTCCATACCGATTAATATTTCAACACCCAAAGTCCCTTTTGATAACTTGCACACAATAACAATTCTTTTTCTGCCAAATTTTGGCCGGTCTTTCTTACGTACCTCTAAAGTAACAGAGTCAGAAGTTGGAAGTGAACCATTTTAGAGGAGATTTTTTTTTCAGTTTTGCCGAGTTCTCTCTGACATTTCCCTGCATGTGAATAATGAGGAATATCATGAACGCTCTAACGAGAAAGTATCATGCAAGAAGGAAACCGTATGGATGAGAACGGAAAGTTTTTGTTTATTTTTAATTAGTGGGGCAATTTGACGTGCGTGTACGCATTCTTGCAATGCAGTAGGCCAACTCTTACCCAAACGTACGCGTATCCAAGTCTGCGTAGGTACGTGCATGCACCATGCCCAAAATCCAGACATCTCAATTTCGACCGCTGCCAAACTCGTGTGGAATTTTGATTCCGCATGAAAAACGAAAGCATTTCAGAAAAATGGCTCTCTATCTTGAAAAAATCAATAAGCTGATAGCTCTATCAGTTAATAACAAAACAAGTATCAGTCTTTCAGACAGTATCACCGGTGATCAGAGGGGAGTTATACAAAAGTGTGGAAATTTGACACGATAAATGAGGTGAGAAACATGGGAAAATGACGGAAACGGGTCAACTCGTTCATTATGTCAACTGCATAATTTTGTTTTGCGAATTGTGACGTGTACGTCAAGATAAAGAAATAATCCCGTTGAAACAGATTTTGGAAAAAAAACCTGTTGAATGTAAAGTTGTAGAATTTCTCAGCTTATAAAATTAAAGTCTGTGAAAAAAATGTTTAGAACAATACAAATAAACAGTGTAACTGGCAATGACACAGAAACAGACAAAATTGCTGTCTGGAAAACACATACTTTGAAGATATCAAATAAAAATGCTAAGAAGTTGAAATAGAAAAATACATATCCAAATATTTAACCCAGAAATTTGACTCCTGGGAAAAAAATGCATTAACCCCCGAAAACTCCAGCCAACACCCATGTCCCAAAATAGCACTCTTTGTGAAGTTCACTGAATGACTGTCACTCAAAGAGAAAACAGAGAGCCATCAAGCAGGAAGGACGTTTTCCCCCTCCCCCATAGGCTCTTGAGCAATAAATAGGTAGGAAATAGGGGGGAAAGCGCGGGGAAAGAAGGGGAAAGGAGATGGTGTTTTAAGACAGTGTATGGTGTTCCCCTGGCTGCCCATGGTACTCGTTTTGGTTTTCCCGTGGTATTCAGCAACTGGCCATTGTCCTCCCACGGGGTTTCTATGGTTTCCCATGAAACACAATGGAAAACCTAGGGGTTCCTCATGGCAGACTTTTGTAAGTTTTGTGGCAAATGCTGAGCCAATAAAAGAAAAAAAATAGAGAGAAGCCTTTTCCATAGGCTGTATTGCAATGGTTAGTCTGTGTTTCAAATGATTACACTGCTTGGTTAAAAGTTCACTCATCATAAATACTCAAACAGTAAATCTTTCGATGAAAAACCTCCAAATTATGTGACTGGTGTTCACGCATAAATTAAATAAAACGCGACCAGCTATGCTTCAAATATCACTGTGCTCTACATTAGCCACATATTTTGAAAACGTGACAAAACAAGGATTTTGAAAGTTCACCCCAGTTTGTACAAACACGAATGTTTCTTTACTGCTTCATGCGCCCATTTTTGCATAATTGACCGCAGAAAAGCTACATTTAAAAGCTTGCCTAATGTTCGTTATTTAAATGAAATTTGTTTAAGTTTTTACCAATTTAACTGACATTTTAAAACATCGTCAGATTTTTGCCACACGGTCGTCTCTAATGACCATGGTCTTCTTGATGTTTATTTTCCATGTAGTCTTTTTCTGTCCTAGCACGGCAAAAAATATCATGAAATGCAAGAAGCGCCGAAACGTGAATAATTAGTCTAAGCGACATCCAACCAACTCGAATCTTAGTCCAATCCAGGTGTGCCACTGAATCGGCTCAATGCGCACAGTTGTTGCCACCACACTCTCATCAAACAGGTTAGTGACCGTAGTGTTACTGCTCGTGTTGCCGTTGAAAACCTGCAGTAAAAACGGATGAAACCATCGCACAATTTACTTGAATACAAATACCAGGAAATTACACTACTGACATTTTTATTTTCAAATATTTGCGGAGTATATAGCTCCATAAACAGTTTTAAAAAATTATTTGAGTGATAAAGCGCGACAACGTAGCACTTATCATACAGCAAAAAATAGTATTGCCCTTAAAATAAACAGATCATGTTCTGATAAGACTTGAAGGTTTTAATGGCAAAAGAGCTATACGAGTAAAACGCTTGGGGTTACACCATGGATCAATCTCTTTCTTGAGTATGTGTGGTTCTGAGTTTTTCCACGGTTCTTCTCAGAACCACACATACTCAAGAAAGAGATTGATCCATGGTGTAACCGAAAGCGTTTTACTCAGATCATGTTTATTATGAATGGTTTATTTATTTATTTATTTTAACTGTATTCCTCGCTGCCAGGGGCAGAATTGTGAATGCAATTTACATGTACATTAAAACAAAGAAATATACAATAATATGTGCAATTACAAAAGAAAAGGGTATCAAAAAGCTAAAAGCCTTAAATTTCTAAAAAGCCCTGGAGTAAACAGGAACATTATGATCAATAATAAATTCTAAAAGGGTTAAAATTAAAATGACAAAAAATTGAATCAACGGAAATCAAAATTTGTTTACAAACATTAACAATGTACTTGGACAAAAGGGCGAAAATACAGAAAGGGAAGAGGAAACAAAACATATAGGGCTAAGGAGGGTCAAAACGGGGGAGGGGGTAAGGGGTAGGGGGTCAGGAGGAAGAGCGGTCAAAAGGAAGAGGACGGGGATCAAAACACAAAATATTACAAAGGGGAACATTAGATAGGGAGGACAATTACGACGCAGGAACCACATTATCATTTGTATTATTGTTCTCTTGTTTTGACACCAGGAACCAGAACATATTAATGAATGTAAAGACCACAAAGACAGTCTTTAATCTTGGACAGAGCGAGTTGCTACATTTTTACCTTGGTGTCCCCGTCTTGATCTGTCACGTGCACACGATCAGATGAGGGTTGCCTCTGATATGACACTTTGTACTTTTCCACATACCACACACCCTTCGGGCCTCTTTGTGTGGTGACGCCAGACACCACTGTTCTCACAGCGAGGTCAACCTCGATCCAGGAGTCTGCGTTGCTATGTACACATAGGGCAAGGGGATGATGAACAATGAATTAACAATCCGCCATAAATCAGCTTGTAAGAGAAGGGATATTGGCAGGAAAACAATACGAAAATTCCGATTGTTTTAAGACAGGCTCATACATAGATAACTGTTGTGGTGGCATGGTCAATGGTGTGATCGAAAGGGAATGAACACGCCCTCTCGAAGCCTGTGCCCCTCCCCAGGAAATCAGAGAAGGAAGAAAAAATCTGCTGACAGTCAGTGTTCTGCCACTCCTCAAGACTTTTCACAATGATTTTAAAAGATGAGCAACAATAGAGTGAAAAAATAGAGAACAGCGCGAAAGTATACTTAATATTAATTATACGTAAATTCTCGACGGAATTTCTGGAAAGGGTCTCGAATCTGATTGTTTGCCTGCATATACAAAACATTGAAACATAATTCAAAATAGCCCCCTGTTGTTAACAGGTCACGTTCCAACACACTTGTCAACTTGTCTACGGACAGCAGGTGTCCAGGTCATCGAAGTCACCGTCATCCGTCATTTTCTAAAAGGTCACGAACAAACCGATCTATCGCTAATAAGCGCTTCTGTATTACCTAGTTGTGTACATATAGTATTGTCTGCTCAGTGTATAAGGTGTGTGGGGAATGCGAGTGGGGTCTATGAGGGTGTGTAGTCTCCCATGGATACCTACCTCTTGGGTGCCCATCGCTTGTTACTGTTGAGACGTGCATCTGTGGCCAAACAGGAACCTCGAAAACAGTCCATGTGACTGGACGCTGAGATCCTTTCATCGGGGATAGTCTTGTCCTCCATCCCTAACGGCCTCGGGTTTAAGCAAGGAACTATCGCGGGTCCTGGCTCTGTAGGCCCTTCCTCTACAATCAAACGTGGAAACAAATGAAACAATTTCGTTCGTGACCATACACTCTCAAGTTTGCATCAACTTAAAAAATCCATCACTGCAAAATGTTAAGGACGGTTCAAACATTAGACAAATCACAGAGCAGGGAAAAATAATAGCAAAACTTTGGGCTTTTTTTAAGCATTCGAATCAGTACGACACTCCACGATCAACACAAGCACAGAAACGACGCAACAGAATCTACCTTGAGCACCCTCTCATCGGTTGAAAAGAGTCATGTTGGTGGGAGTGTCCTAGTATAATGTTCGTAGCAATGTCACCACAACGCACGCATTTCGTAATTATTCGTGACCAAGCGAAGTGAAGGAGTCTTCTTTGGTAGGAAAATTGCGCCATCTCTTGGTAACGCTCGGGGCGCGCATACGTACTCAAAGGTCAAGTCCCAGTAATTTGTTCTCGACACATTATTTCTAGTTCTCACGCTCGAACGGCGGGGTTTTGGCCCAAGAACGCTGTTCGNCGGAACAGGATCACTATTTTCCAAGTGTCTTCAGAAAACTTAGAAGGAAAAATCAACCGTCGTTCTATTTGCTCTGGATTGGTCTACTCAGGCGCGATATAAAAAAAACCAGGGCTTATCTGTCTGTTTGACAACAGAACAGAGGGCTTTTTCGCATTCTGTTGTACATTTGAACAACTCAGGCATCTTCACATCAAGTCATTTTTCGTATACAACACCTCTCTTTCAAGTTATTTACAAAGTTTTAACCAGATATAGCATGTGTTTCAGGAGATCTAGGGCCTTAAAGTGTGCACCTTTAATGTCACGTTACTTGTCTCCTGATCACGTCATCATTATATCAGGTCGATATTTCACTGAATCCGATCGGACATGTACTTCAGGAGATATAGGACCTAAAAGAGTGCACGCTTATTGTCACGTGACTTGTCTCCTGATGACGTTCTCATCACATCAGGTCAACATTCGTCTGTAAAACTTCCCTTTCTAGTTATCATATCCTTTCGGAGAAATAAGGCTTTGAAGTTTACAGATTTAATAAAAGTAGAAAAACGTGTACACAACCTATGGGAAAAATAAAATATTCAAAACCAATATAGAATAAGGTGATTACGTCATCATTACATCATTCATTTTCAATAAATCTTTCATCAGTCTTTGTTGGCTATCACTTTGTCAACGATCAAATGTCGCAAACTTACCAAAATTGTGGCTCGAAAACGTGTACAAAGTCAATGGCCTGTAAACTCGTTTGCAGAAACACTGCTCCTCTAAGTTCATGTCACGTGATTTGTGCTTAAACTGAACAATTTTATGACATATTACTTCATATCCGGACTCTCGGGCATATTTCAAATAAAATAACAGAGCGTAAAGTACCCAATTTCTCTTTTGTTTTTGTAGTAATCTTGAGCCGAAGTACAGGACTACTTGCTCATTTGTGTTAATTAGAAAAACGTGTACAAAACATATGGGGAAAATAAAATATTCAACAATCAATATAAAATAAGGCGATGACGTCATCATGACGTCATAAATTAGGCATTGATTTTGAATCATTTTCTTCGCCGGCAGTAACTTTAATGACGATTGAGGATCGCGAAGTAACCCAAAATTAATTGTGCCTTGAAAACGTATACAAAGTCAATAGGCTAAAATAAATAGGCAAAATCAATAATAAATCACCCTATGACGTCATCATGACGTCACTCTTCGGCATACATTTATGCAATGATGACTATGCCTTTGCCAACTTTGAATGCTGCGCGACAAAGATTAATGGCAAAAGTACTGCACAGAAAAAACGTGTGCAAAAAAACTGCAATGTCTATGGGCTTGTGGCCCAAAAAGAAGACCCCCCCCAAAAAAATCCTGACCAACTAAAAGGTTTTTTCGCAATTTCCAAAACAAAAAAAGAACAAAAGAATGCCATAACATAAGCCCCCGCTAATGCAATCCTGGGGGTGCATAGAGATATGGGCATCATAAAGCAGGGAGGGCGTTTGCTCCCTTCCCCAAAGGCGACTGATCAATAAATGAAGACAGGAAGGGGGAGAGGAAATCAAAAATCCTCGCGATTGTATCTCTTCCAAAATTGACTCATTGTTAGTTTGAGAAAGCTTTGCTCCCCCATAAAAGAAATGGGGAAACATGTAGCCTTTTTCAGTACTCGTGGTGTTGAAACTGTTGGTTCGTGAAACTGTGAACAGAAATGTGGATTATATGTACAATAGTATATTGAAGCAGAATAATTTCATCAAAAGCACCAAACTCAGTGAAGCGCCAAACTGATTAGCAAGGATTATATTCTTGAAATTCATTTCAATCTCCTAAAAGCTTCATCGAGGAAGGCCGTCTTTTATTTGTTTTATATTAACATTCAGTCTTTCCTCTTCTGCAAAATTGAAATAAAATGAGCTGCTCTCATTTATATTACATATTTTAGGTGATAAGATATAAGCGGGCACGACTGCCTGCTACCTGCAGCAACACTTTTCTAACAATGCATTTTAATACGTGTTCCAGAAAGTACTGGTGAATCATTTATTTGTTAAAACGCATTATCCATTTTTCAGTGGTTATAATGTATGTTGTGTGTGCCAGTGACGACTGTACTCAGAGAAACTGAAAAGGGAATTACAACGAGTTTAAGCTAATATAAGGGAGGCAGTGTGGTGCTCAACAGAAATCAAAAGATCATGTATAAGTACTGTTTTTAACGTTTAAAAAATGTTAAGAAGGGCCCATTGGAACCAGTCCACTCCAGAGATGGTGGTCGCTATGCAAAAGCCTGCCCTGAATCATATAGCAATTGTGTCTTTAGTCTGGCAATTTCAAACTGTTACGTTCATACGCGATCAAAAACCTCAGTGTACTAGATTTCATTCAAATTTAACAGGCAGGAGGCTCATTTGTTCAATGGTGCTCATTTTTGACATTTGAAAACTATATTGTGGGATTCTCTTGTTTCCTGTTGTGCCTGTGAAATGAATTCAAATGTCCTTTAAATTTGGTATCTATTCCAAAGCAAAACGTTTTTGGAGCTCATTCAAAACCAGAATTATTGAAATGCAAATCAAGATGACTTACCCGCCGGGCTACGTCCCCTCCTTCCCGGGTAACGCTCCCGTATCTCTGTCATGACTTGCTTCATCCAGTGATCCGGGTTATCAGGATCAGGTTTCGGTGGGGGACCGAAGTAGCATGTCCTCGCTGTGCCCTCCACACCACTCAAGAACTCTTAGATACAAAGACATATACTTATATTTGATATCATGATGACTTCGGTGAGAGACAGCATGGCTATATTTGGTCTTGTGGTTCAAATGTCCGTTTCAGATTATTTGCAATTGACGTTAAACACGTCCCCACCAAGCTCTGTATGTTTCATCCCACTCATGCAATAACCATAACAATTGAAATCATTGGAATTGCTTGGTCAGTAAAGTTTGAATGGTTCACGGCGTGGTTCAAGCTTTCACAGTGCCTTTACAAAAGGTAAGAACCAATTGACATGGCACTCTTTCACTCAAAACAAATGTCGGCATTCTATCCCTTGCTGGATTTCGGGAAAGTTGCTGACAGCTCCAAATATTCTGGCATTTCTCTGACTTGTGAAAGCTGATTAAAACCCGATAATTGTCGTAAATACCTCCAGTTGACATGTTATGCATAAAAATAGATTCTTATTTCATCACCGTTTTATTCTAGCAGTGACAAAAGTCACCAGATAGAACGACTTTTCCCACCAGCATGGTCGTTGTGGGCGGGCTAAAAACGGATGAGGCAAGGAGTCAATGAGCCTAGCAAAACCATCGACTGAAAAGATTGGAATTATAGGCAAGGTATTATTGTAAAGCAAATGCTTTACCCAGTAATCACCCAGTTTAAGAAAATGAAACGTGCACATTTCTGAGGCTGGATGGAACTAAAAGAAGGAATCAAATGATAAAAAATCGGCATGACCAAAACAATGATGTTACAGAATATTATTTGCCGAAAGTTAATGTCAAAAGAATACAGATGATTTCTGTTTAGAAAAAAAAGTCATCACAACATGGAGAGAAAACACATTAGGTTTCAATATGAAAGGATGAAAACCCTACCTGTCAGTGTAGACACGATCAGCACCAACATTGCAGCTCCGCCCATTTCTTCAGATGTTACTGAATTTGAAGCACAAACAGTCGCTCGTTTTTCCTATATTGTCTTTTCTCGATCAAACCATTAAACCCTATCTGCGCAGGCAGCTCAGATATAAATAAATTTTTAGCAGCAACGGGTGGGTCTGCTGCTCGCATTTATCTCTTTCTCTCAAACCCATATATGTTCATGCCATAGATACAATGTTCATTACAAGTGCGCATGAGCACTTCAATTTCAAACCAACAACAACAGTTATTCGTGCAAGCAGACGACATTATAGCGTTGAATTTTTTAATGACTGACGTATAAAATACCTTAATGTAGAAGCATAAATAACTTTTGGGAGGATCTAAACACGGCACCACGAACAACACACGGTTTTCCTGCATAAGTGAGATTTTTAAATAATGGTAAATCTCAGAACAGTATGAAAAGGTGGATTTTATGGACCCTTTCTAACAAAAAAAATCGAAATTGCAAAATTTCGCACTAATTTCATCAATTGTTTTTAATACAAAAGACATTCTCATAAAAATCAAGCTGGAAATTAAAGATTCAACTTTGATGCATTGGTTTTAGGCATTTATTTTGAATCCGCTGGACAACATTTTTATTAATTAGGTCATTTTAAATCACCCCAATATCGTATCGATCCAATGGTGCACGAAATTTCAAAGCCATTTTGTATCCATTTTTATTAGCAAAATAGTATATCCAATAAGAGGATGATGATTTTCTGTTATATTGTACCGATTTGGTAGGCACTGATACCATTTCACAATGTACATGTAGAATCGTTACATTACTGGCATTTCCTGTTCATCACTTCTGCTGCTGTGGACACAGACCAGTGCGGTACCGAGACGTCAAAGTCGTTGAGTCCGCCCCAGCACACAATTGTATATGTCACGCGTTCACATGTACACAGGCATACAAGACTGGATTTGACCTGTGACTCGCCGTTACAAGAATATTACTCAAACGTTTCCCTTACAAGAGCACGGTGCAAAGGTATCCCCTCTTTGAAAAAGCATTAATTCCTGACTGTAAGGATTAAGTTTTATTAGGACATACGTGACGTATTCTTCCATTACAAAATGTCTGGATTCACAGGATTTGGCGCAAAAATTTGAACGCTTTTTACAACAATTTATATCCGGCGGATTCCTGTTTGTTTTATTGTAGTCACTTAATTAAAACAGTCTTCTAGTTTATCTGAATCTAGTTTTTATAACCGGAAAAACATATATTGAATAGATATTGATTAAATTTTGCAACCATCAAATTTTTCAGGTGAAAATAAATAGTTTGGGGTTATTTAAAACCACATTTTCAATACGTTTTCTGAGGCAGGAAACAAAATTAGTGCTACCGAAAAATAAAACGATTAATGCAATTTGAATTTGTCATGAAACTTTTCATTATAATATAATGACAGTTTCATTACAAATCAAAGTTGCATTAATCGTTTCCTGGAAATTTATTAACAAAGATGACGCCTCGTTTTGCAATCACGTCGCAGACATAGCCTGTTGCTATACCGTTGTTAAGTGCAAATATTGCGCGTGCGTACTTTGGTAATGAGCGTCATGAACATACGTCAACCACCCTGCATTCCGTTGCGTAGAGGCAACTTAACAGGTTGCAGGCATTGCATGGTAACCATGTCAGGAGAGATAGGCCTACCTAGACAACAGGGATTAATGGGTTCAAGTCTACATCGTGGATCCATTGCTGTGATCAGTGAAGTGTGACAACCATAGGCCTGTCTGTTTTGCACGAGAATTGCGATCCAGATCCTCGTAATTCCAGAGTAGCATCCATTAATTATTAAACCTTCCAGTATAAATGGCAGCAAATACCCAAAGCTACACTGACTTAGTTTTTGCGAAGCATGAATGTTTTCACAAAGAAACGAAGCCATATTCTTGAATGCATTAGCATCAAAACTGTACACCAAAGACGGTGGCCATTGGGTACCGAATTTCAATGTCCCAATTCGCAATTACTTGCAGTCACGTGGTTCAAAGGGGGCTGATGAGAGAACTGTGGTGTTACTATGATCAAATATCTTAGGGGGCACAAGGCAAGGTTGAACACATTTGCAACGAGGCATGCATATTATTATACTCTGTGTACGTACATTCCAACTTTTCAAATGATGGGTACCCAGGGGTACTTTTACGTGCCCCTGCCCCCAGCCACTGCGTGACGGAATTAAGGGGAAGGGGTCCCCAAAAGAGGATATTTAAAAACGGGAGGAAGAGGGTTGATGACGGAAGGGGGCAGAGTTTCGTCTATTATTATCTTGTGGCCCAGGTCTCATGAAACATTTTTTTTTAAATTCAACTTTTATGCACAAATTTTGCATGCAATGCAAAAATAATAAAAAATAATATTCCATTCTTATTAATATTAATTATTTTACTCAGTCCTAACTGACCATTAACGGGTTTGTTCTCAAGTACACAGAGGCCTATGTGAAGGCCTATTGTTTACATCTCCCTGTTGCTGTCATTGTTTAAATTTTTAGGACGCCTGGAAGAGTTGTGACACGTGGCTACACGGTGTAATTGTGGCAAATGCTGACCAAAAAAGTCAGGTTTTATACAGGCTGTATTATAGTGGTTGATATGGTTCAAAAGACTAAACTACTTGGTTAAGTTTAGTTATAAATAATCAAACATTTAATCCGTCGATCCAACATCCTAAATTACATTGCTTTTGTCACTACAGACATGAAATACTTTAATAATTACTGCACGGGAAATTACCTGCATAATTGGAAAACTAGATCGAGATTAGAAAACTAGATTACAAGACTACGAGTGTGCCTTCAATGTAGATTTTAGATATAAAATGAAGTGGCACTCTAAGGAAGTTGTGCGCTTATTTTTTTCAAAAGTAAATCATTTGATTAACTAAAAAACAGGGATCTTGAAAGTGCGCTCTATTTTGTACAAACACAAAAGCCTCTTTTACCAATTCATGTGCACA
>NW_019091375.1:2954104-2976615 GCF_001949145.1 Acanthaster planci
TCATAGAATCGAGAAATTTTGTAAAGAAATTCGTATCAAATATTGTGAATAGTATTGATTGGGTGTTGTTACAATCATTTTTTCTGGCCTGCATCCAGTCCTTCTGTTGCAGTGTCCGTAATGTGAGCACACTGTGGCATCTGCCATAAACTGTATGCAGCCTATTATTTTGGTTGTAGACGTAGACTGTACCGTGCTGAACATGTCCTTTGTCTCAAATGCCCAAGTTCCCGCTTTACTTATAAATTTAGTTCAAGACCCTCTCCCATGAAATCGGGTGTCCATAACCATTCATTTTCTTGAAGTTTCAATTGTACAATCTCCGAAGAGGGCTAGGGCAGCCTTTAAATTCATGGGCGTAAACCTTGGGGGGTGGGGGCATGTAGCTTCCCATATTTTGAGGGTGGGAGTGGGTGTGCGACTCTCCCCTGCCTTTTGTGGGAGTAAAAAATTGAAGTCGATTGTAAGGAATTGTTCAGACTTTTAACGACTAAAATGCATGGAATAACTTGGACAACATTTTTAAAAGCATAAGTATGGCATTCTGAGTACATATTACATTTAGTAACGAACATCGATCTCTATATAGTGCCAACCCCCGCTTTTAAAGGTTTTGTGTCATCCTGCCCCTTTCCCCGTCCCCAGCCCAAATGTACCTTTACGGTGAAATGTGGTTTTGGACTGCTCGTTGGAACAATGAAATATTACATTTCAACAAAGCTTGTTCTCCAGCACAAAAGAAAACAAATGAAATCTTACTTTGTGGTGTGAACTTCCACATTCAGATGAGAGGTAGACTATGTTTAATACCTCCTTACATTCCCCAAGTGCCAAACAGAAGCTACCGGACTTGAAAGTTACATTTTAACTTTCATCAGTCGAAAATTATAAATATATATGTAATTTTCTAGCTCTGGTTACGTCAGCGCCTTGATGGTGGGAGCTAATTAATTATGCAGCCCGCAGGCCACATCGTGCCTTGCGCGGAAAAAGCCTCAACATCCACTTACAACAAATAGTCTCTCAGAGTCCACATTTCATTACTTTAGTTGGGTTATACTCCTTTATTATCCTTGTCCGTAAATTAGTAATTTTTTAAATACTGTTTCGTTGATAATCAATGCTGATTCC
Source organism: Acanthaster planci (assembly GCF_001949145.1). Next base: position 2,955,236 of record NW_019091375.1, read on the forward strand.
AGTGTATGCAATGGTTGAGGGGTAGCTACACTGAGCGTTTTTATGAATGGCGGAGTAATATGTTTAGCCACGGATTTGTGGCTACGCCTATGGCGTTGGGCGTTCTCGAACTTTCTGGAGCTCGGTCTTTATTGCCGCTGCGAACTGAGCAACGCCCAGGTAAGAAAGTTGTCCCCGAATTCTTTGCTCTCAGTACCTTTTCCAGGTTATTTACCCTCACTGGACTTGTATCATGTGACCACTGATCGCCAAAGAGCATATTAGTTAGTATTATACTTGGGGCTAATGGCATTTTAATTCATTTGGGAATGTTTTCTTCATCATAATTTGTGAGAATCATTCACAGGAGTAGTTGGGCTATAAACGATAACAGTACGTGTACATGTCACATTGCATTAACGCTGTACGTACTGTGGTTGGTGACGTACACGGTGTGCATTATAGCACTGCGCGTACGTGGGGCTGTAATGCTTTGCGTTGGCGGGGCGCTACGAACGTGAATAAACATTTAAGTAGGCTTTTGTACATTTTTAAAAACGCAGCGCACATTCCTGTGCTATTGCTCAAACTCAAGCCGTTCCACAACATATGATAGTGATAGATAGTAGTTTGTCTTTCATAGTTGTATGTACATGTACCAAGTTATGTTTTGGCCGCAGCTCAGGAGAAATAGCTGTAGGACTGAGCCTGCAAGCCTGATGACTGTAGAGCTAGATCGTTAATTGCTGTCACTGTCGGCTACTGTATTATACCATATCCATGACACCGGGGTAATTTACCAAAGTGCAAATATTGTAATTCGATTACATGTTTTGTCTGACCATTTTTATGACTTTATGAGCAATAATTAAACAACAGTTTAACTATTGTGATAGTATGTACAATATGTGTGAACAATATTTCTTTCATTGGAGTTATGTAATTATTTTGCAAATAGGGTTTATTTTGATCTGAAAAGATTCAAGAGCTGAGATGAGACAACTAAATTATCAATTAAAAAAAGATTGGATTGTCCATCTGGTGTCTGACTCACTTGTTCTTGGGGCCTCATCACCTAACACGAATGGACCTACCACCCAAAACACCAGGGGCGGCCTAGCCCGTCCAGGTTACATTGCTTGAAACGGAGAAAGAAAACAGAACTGCTACAAACAAAACACAAGAACTGTAGACGCTGGAAGCATTTCAGGTTACTAAGTGCCCTAATCTCCAAATAAAGTTTAAGTGCACGTGTCAAAGCGCACCGAGCCGGAAGTGTCGACCATCATCTCACGCCTACAAAAGGGCACGGGAGTCCTACAAGTAATTCTAAATTTACACTGACTACAAAAACATATGAAGCAAAATATGAGACGGAGAGAGCCCCCGTGCTTTGTGTTGGTCATTGCTTCCCTGGAATCTTAGGAATTCTTTACAGACGGGGGGGGATGTGTTAGGTAACAATAGTCTAGAGTGTGTATAGCGACTGGACATGTTGGGGGGTACCCTTCGGTCTCATTTCTTACTGGATATATACCAAAGATACTTGGTATCATAGTCTATTTAGCGTTGTTGCTATAATTTATGCTCACTAAAATGGAAAGCAAAGATTTTTATAAAAGTTCTAAAACTCTGATTAAATGTGGCCTTTATCTTATACAGAATTACCCATAAGCTTTATTATTTACGTTATATTTGAGATTAAGTAAAATAACTACAGAGACGTTTCTGTGAGAAGACATCTCCACGTCTTGCTCGATAAGAAGAGCATCTAGCTCCAGCATATAGAGCCGCGCAGACGTCAATTTTCTCCTCATTGAGTGGAAGATTTTGAAACAATGAGTAAGCCTATAATCTTAGCAGGTAATGGCAGGGTCCTTGACTCTAATGTGATAATAAAAAAACCCATTTATCTACCCCTAGCTTCAACTATCTGCTGGTCCTAGATTGCCAGCACTATACAGTGTGCTTTACATGCAAGTTTTGATCAGTTAAGATTCGGTTCGATAAATAAAAATTAATAATGTTCACGTTTTGAATTTGAGGTAGAATTTAATAAACTAGGGTTCTACCACAGAGTAAATGCTGGACACTACAGGATTGGCTAATATTAAATGGTCTGCGATGGCTGAGACATCCTCCTAGAAGTTCAATTCTAATTAAGACCATGCATGATACTATTTTGCAAGAGTTTTATAGCCATTTCTTTGTGAACTGTTTTTACTCGGTTTCATACTTCTCAGTCGCTAAAAGCCAAGTCATAGTTCTGGAGTTCTTTTTAAACTAAGGTAACTACTCTAGTATTTATATTTATACAGGTAAATTACCTAACTGGATTCATGCTCCTCCAACGCAGGCAAATTCTAACTGGAACATGTGGAAAGAAACCCCTTTCTTCATTTTAAATATACTAAACTTCTCATTTAAAACCAATCCTGGGTTTCATTGTGCTTCATGTGATTTCTGTTATACTAAAAACATCCTCAATTACATAATATAATTATTTTAGGGCTCTCTATTAGAGTTGCATGAGGACACAACAGACAACAAATATTTTGGGGGACCGAAAACTATACTATAAGTATGTAAACTTGTTTTTCAAATACACCGTCTGCGGCATTTTGTACACTGAGCTTTATGTTACATTATTTCGCAATCTGTTGCAATTCTAGGTTAGGCTTTCATCTATTGTAATGATAATGATTTGTTTATTAATGCTTATGTATAGGAAATCTACCCCCATCGCCAATTCCGCAAAACAGAGTCTTGATGAAGTAAATAAAAGTTTCCACTGAACGTTGTTGTTGTTTCTTTGGTGGGCGATTTGGCGAAATAAAATTGCAAATGTAAAAGTAATGTTAGGGATAAGACATTTTTTACACTAAAACATGTTATTTCCCAGACATCATTTTCAGTGACTGCGTTACAAATTGATTCAATTTTAAAACATTGAATGTGTACATTCTGTATTATAGCTTAAAATAAGTTTAGATTAAAACAAAATGTAACGACAAAGAAGAGAGACAATATTAGGTACTCTGAGTGAGTATAGCAGCAGCAGTTTAAGGGTGGTGTGCAAATCATCAGTATAAATGTTTGGACACAAAAGACTCTGTACCGAAGTATTTTGTCCGGTATGATGATATGGCCTTACTGAGGGATCACTTGTCATCGAATTCGGGACAAATCGCGTCAAGATTGACGTACTTGATACTCTTCATCACCAGATACGACTGGAAAAAAATGTAAAAGTGTTAATTTACATCTGGAAACCGAAAATGATCTCTTTACAGTGTATTTATGAACAATTATATCCCATTCCTAGAAAGCGATCTGTTGAGTTCACCCAAGAACGTGAATCAAGCATTGCGTTGTCACGTAACACCCCTACACGTTTTGACCATGGTGTGATGACCCATTCGAATGTCGCCTAACCCTTTTTGGTGGTGAGAATCAGAAATTTGGATTTTCATGTTAATTTTTTAAATTTTTCAACGGCAATAAGAGTTGAACTAGCTCTGAAATACAAAGCAGTAAAGTGACTTGAAATGTATCTTTTAATGTGATTCTGTTTTAAATATACAAGCATCAGAAATCAAGGCAGGATACCGATACTTTTCTTGTAATTTCACGCACATCGTTAGTAATTTTTTTAAAAATATATTTCATGAGACTGCACTTGTTCTTATCTTTTCAACATGAAAAAAGTTAATATTTTGTTGAAACAAAGAATACTTTCTCTCGTGAATATTTTATTCGTAATGTTTTTCTGTTCTTTCCTTGAAAAAATCCACTTTTAGATTTGCAAACGCGAATCAAGAAGCACATGCCAGGGAAACGAATTTGAATAAAACAATGTTATAGATTCTTAACCAGTTAAATCAAGTGTTGATCAAACCATTTCCAAGATTACAAACGAATTTGAATGAACGAAACAACATTTGAATCTGAATAAACTCATTCATTAAAAGGCTGGAAAGCGGAGACACTTGTAAAAATGATGGACTCCCTGTTCAAGAGAACCGTACACCTGAAGCCCGATAGTTGAACCGTTATGAGTAGCCAACAGTTGTGTCACTATAGTCAGTTACCGGGTAATTGCTGGAGTCTGGATACTGGCATACGCCCCAGAAAATGGTACATTCTGATCAAAATGCATTCATTTAGGATGTACAAAGGAAACATAGATAAATAGGTCATTTTGGATTAAATGGGTCATTCACAAGGGCATTTTTTATTTAAATAAACTCACATTTTCATCCGTATTCGTCGCCATTTCACTGAGGGTAGCAACCAGGTTAGTGAAGGTTGGTCTTTTCTCAGGATCCTCGTCCCAGCACTTGCGCATCAGGTCATAACTAGTAATAGCAAATAGAAGGAAGAAGTGGTAATTAAGACTGAGCTCTTACTTCGATCTACATTGAATGTACAGTGTGTCTCAACAAAGCACCCAATTTTACAGTACACTGTACACAGCCATTCAGCGAGTAAAGATGCATCCTGCGGATAAATGCTGGATGACTCCACTCATCAAAATGATGGTATTCTTCAGACAAAAAGCCTTTCGCAGTGAAAATGCGGCTGATCTTGCGCACTACAAGAACAGGATATCTTGTTCAGTAAGTGATGCTGCTTAACGATCCTTCTATTCAAATCACATACAAAACCCTAAAAAGCGATCTTGCTGGCTGACACCGATGTATTCGCAATATGACATCAGGCAAAGCCCAGCCTACACAAATCGCACCAGTGACCGATTTGCGTCCTTCTGTGCTGTTTTGTCGCCGTTACACCGTCTTGAACTATTTCTGTGACGTCACTCCTCACCCATTCTTTGCAGGAATCTACCGTCCTGGTCCATTCTCTATGACATCACCTGCCTGCATACCTGCCATCTAAGCACCCCACCACCCTGTTAAAACCATGGGAGTTGTGTCGTGAGTTGAAAGCTACCAACCACTCGCAATCTATAGTAAACTAGATGATGTACCGGCTTGTCTCATCAAAGAATTCGCTTAATAAATGGACTGAGTTTGCCCCTTACTACAGTCATTATGTCAAAATTGTCCCCAACCACAATTGAAAACATCCGACCCATCTGCTTAACTGACCATTTCGTAAAGGTCGCTGAAGGTTTCATTGCCAAATGGACCCTAGCTGATATGGAACCATCCTTTGACATACATCAATTTGGCAATCGGCGAGGTATGTCGACATCCCATTGCCTAGTCAGTCTTTTCCACAAAATATACATCAACTCCGACAAAAACCGAAGTCGTCATCAACCATTGTCCTGATCGGCTTGGCCAAAGCATTCCGTCACTTTAACCATACGCTCGCACTAAAGACTCTTCTCTCAATGAATGTTCGCCAGTGTGTTGTACAATTGGTCCCGATTTCCTTAGCAACAGACAACGAGTCCATTACACACTGAATGCAATTAACACCCAAGGAACAAAGCTTGGTCAGGTGAGCTTCCTGTAGTCATGATACATGATGCCTGCAAGAACCTTATTCGACGCCATTCCCCTGCCATGTGTCAAGTATGTGGACGATATCTCACACTGTACGGTGCCCGACAACACGGACAGCTATCCCCTGTGCAGGAAGCCTTCGAAGACCTCTGTGATTGGCCTCGTTGCTGACAAACTAAACCTGAATCCAAAGAAATGTCAGACCATGGAGTTTTGCCTGGTGCAAAATCCACCACCTGCTCTACCTGCCTATTTTGAAATACGCAGCTCCCATGTGGAACAGAGGTATTACCAAGAAACAATCATCTGAGCTAGAATTCGTGCAGAAACGAGATCCATTTTTGTCATCATTTTCACAAGCTACAAACCCTCTTAAAGAGTACAAAATGCCTGGAATCCATTCGTATTTATGATGTACAGCTGTTAAAGTGCATTAGACAACCAGAGAATAATGGCCGGAGGAAAACATTGTCCATGGCGGGCCTCGACATTGGCGTTTTTCCGATCAGTGCATGGGACCATGGTTCAGGCAAGTACAAATATGAGGACAAATTGCCCAATGGACAGGTACTTTTTTCTTAAAATAAAAGTGTCAATTTTTTGTGTCCAACAATAGCAGTCACAAAAGCTTATAAAAGTGGTAAAAAGTATACAGTTACAACGATCTTTTGCATCGTTGCGTACATGTGTACAAACTTGCGTGTTTTGATGCACGCTGTGCATTTAGCAGGGCACCTTTGCACGCAAGGGAAAATGCGTACATAAAATAAACTGTAAAATACACTTGTGTCTGCATACCAAAACGCATAGTTCGCACGTATGTGTATTCTGGCGAGGATACACTGCATTTACTTGCTCCTCTTGAGGTGAGGTCCGGTGGAGGAGAACGTTATGCTTTGAGGTACTTGATTTGACAATTAATGGTTCGCTGAGCAGTGGGATGCCTTCGAGGGTGAGGTCACACTTTGTGCAAGAGAGTCTTGATGTCCAAGTGGAACATTTATGGAAGATGGATATAGGTGACACCCTGTCTTGTGATTCTCCTTCACTTTCCATCAACGGCAAGAAGGCCATGGAGATCTGGGAAGATTCGGTGCAGATTGTTCGTGGCCATTATCACTCGCCATACCATTAAAGAAAGATGGCCCTCATTTGCTTGACAATAGGGGCTTAGCAGAGAAGAGGCTTGCACTTCTTGGAAAGCACTTCAGTAAGGATCGCAATCTGCCTGACGGGTACTCTGTAGGGATGAAAAACCTGTTCATCTCTTGAAGTTGCAGAGAGTGAATTCGATGGCTCTTCTGGAAAGACCTGGTATCTTCCTAACCATGACGTTTTCAAGCAAAACAAACGCGAAAAGCTGCTAGTGGTATTTGATTGTGCGGCGAAATGTCTGGGCAGATATCTTAATGACGTTGTGCTACAGGGGCCAGACTAGACAAATAAGCTGATTGGTATCCTGCTACGCTTTCGTGAAGGTCAAGTCGCCTTATAGAACAGATGTTCCATCAGGTAGGGGTGGCACGGGAACACAGAGATGTCCTGAGGTTTGTTTGTTGGCACAATGGCGACATGAGGGAGCATGCAGGAGTCTTCTGGATGAGAGTATTGTTTTTTGGCGGTGTATGGAGTCCGAGCTGTGCTAACTATGCCTTGTTGCGAGCTGCAGATGACTTTGACGAAAGGTTTAATCCTGCTGTTGTGGATACCGTGAGGAAGAAGTTTTATGTGGACAACTTCTTGAAATCTGTCAGCTCAGAAGAAGATGAAATCAAGCTGTCAGTGCCGGCTATGCCAGAGAGGTTGAATCTCCTTGATAGTGATCGAGAAGTAAAGAGGGAAATAGTCCCACGGGTTGTGAGGGCTCATGAAAAGGTTGATGTTTTTGATAGGTTCATCAACAGATACCCCTGCTGTTTACCACTCCGTAAAGCTGTAGCATGGATTTTCGCTTTATGAGGTGGCTTGGCGATTTCAGGCCAAACGAGCCGTCGAGGCTGACAGTTGAGGATTTCAGCAGGCTCTTGTAAAGTTCGTCCAGAGGAGAAGCTTTCATCAGGAGATCCGGGATCTGCAGGGATGTCAAACAGTTAGAAAACAGAGTCCGGTTTACAGTCTGCGACCTTACCTTGATGGTAGTGGAGTGCTGAGACTTGGCGGCAGACTACGGCATTCACCCATCGAAGAGTACCAGAAATTCCCAGCTGTTCTATGAAAGAACCATCTCTTGTAGTGAGGCAGGTGTATGAGTCATTACCTGGTCATGGTGGAAAGGAACATGTTCTATTTCTTCTGAGGAAGAAGTACTGGATTCCTCAACCACGTCCTTTTTCAAGTCGAGTGCTCAAAGGATGTCTGTTGTGCAGAAGGTTGCATGGGTGGCCAGAGCTCCGGCAGATGGCTGACCTTCCAGAAGGAAAGGTAACCCCCTGGCAACCATCCTTTCTCCTCCGTTGGACTAGAATGTTTTGGCCCATTCCTTGTCATGCGTGGGCGGAGCAGGGAGAAGAGGTATAGCTGCCTGTTTACCTGCATGGCGAAAGGGCGAATAATCTGGAAATGTTGCATTCGATGGAAGCTGATTCTTTTCTTGAAGTTTGCTGCTAAGCAGAGCATGCCCGAAAGCCTCTACTCTGACAATGGCACAAACTTTATCAGAGGTGAGAAGGAGATTGGTAATGCCATCCTGAGATTGCGCAAAGATGGCAAGGTCAACGGAGTTCTTCTTTACAAGCAGATAGATTGGCATTTCAATCCGTTCACTGCGTCCAACATGGGTGGGTCATGGGAGCGTCAAATCTTAACGATGAGGAGGGTGTTGGCATCGCTTCTCCAGGGTACGGTTCTTGACGATGAGAGGCTCAGTATGCTCTTCTGTGAAGTTGAGTCTATTGTGAATGACAGGTCCATAACTCCTGTTTCCGATGATCCAAATGAGCTTGGGGCCTTAACACCAAGTCATTTGTTGAACTTTCGACCAGGACACCCAGTGCCCGTCAGGGGGTTGAATGAGTCTGAACGCTTCAGAAGGCGCTGGAAATATGTTTAGCTACTCGCAGAGAGGTTCTGGAGGGCATGGATATCAGAATATCTCCCTAACCTGCAGCGCAGACAGCGATGGGTGGATGAGAAGCCGAATCTCGGACTGGGCGACCTCGTGCTGGTACTAGATAACCAAGCTCCAAGGAACCAGTAGCCTTTGGCCAGGATAACCAGGTGTTGAAATCCAAACAGCCTCAGGCACCTACAACAGACCTGTCACCAATTTAAGTCTCTTGGAACGTGCAAATAACTAAATGTGTAACTTCCAGGTTAAGGTTCATTGTAACATACCTTTTCACATTCTTAACTTCAGTCACGTTATGATTAACCAGTAATTTCAAGTGTTAGATTGGTGTTAAATTCAGCAACTTTCTTGGATATTATTCACATTGTATAATTTTGTAAATGTTCTTTTGTACATTTAAGGAGCCGGAATGTAACGTATCCGAGAGTTGAAAGGTCAAAGGTGAAAAACGTGTTCTAGAATGTACGCACACTGCCACCGCTCACTGTACTGTATTGTGTACAATGTATACATTCCTGGGTGTGCAGAGGTTGGATTGACCAGATAAACTGCTAGGAGAAAACTGCCGATGATAATACCCAGTTTGGGTTATTGGTCTGCTTTGTAGCAGTAGATGTACAGTACCTTGGCTGTAGCTGTCATGGAACGTACCTAGAATCCGGCAGAGTCGTAAGCGCTTTAAAAGTTTTTGTGAAACTTTGTAGAGACATCAAGGTCCATTGTAGTAGTTCAGTGATGTGTAAATTCCACATGCAGGATCATGTAGGCATATTCAACATGGTGTTTGAGGGGCAATTCAGGGTATAGCAGCTATAGTTTTAATGCTAGTCTGGATCTGCTGTATCAGCACGTTTAGGAAATCAATGATTATTTCATTGTGCATAACATGTACCTGTACTTTGTGAAATTAATTTATATTAATTTCTCAATCGATAAGAAATATTTTGTTTATTTATTTTTTTAGATTAAACCTTGTCAACTTGCCATAACATTCGGCACTTGATGTAGTCCTTTGTGTAGTACTTGCTCTGGTGCTTAGTGAATCTACTTGATAGATTACCCTGCGCTCATGCACGCAGCCTCGGATTTGAGTACTGGCGTACTTAGCCGCATATTTGCCTGCCTGTACCTTGTGCTAAATGTTTGGAGTAAATGACCAGAGTGACTTGTCCCGGGTAGCAGTGAAGCAGAAAATGTAACACCCTGTGGGGAACCTAAGAACCTAAAAAAGCAAAGAGTCTACCTGTGATCGTCACAGTTGCTTGGCTTAGGCATGCGGTAACCTTTCTTCAGCTTTGCTGGTAAAGATTCGCTACTAATGGTCGGATATGGGGTCGCTCCTTTAAAAAGGAAAATATGTGTAAAGAAGAGCTTGGCAAGATTATTTACTTACAGAGTGTTCGAAATGGAAAATGTGACCACTCTAGCCATCAGGCCCTGTATTCATTTTTAATATTTTTGTACGTATTTCCCTTTTTTGAAATGTAAAACTATTTTGCAATTTTTCTCAGAATATAATTATGATGGTTCATTTTCCCTCCACATATTATTAGTAATACATCCCTTCTCGTTTTCAGAAATAATCGTGATATGAGAGAAACTTACCGACTGTTGCTATTTCCCAAAGGAGAATTCCAAAAGACCACCTATCATTTCGAAAAAATGGAAATCGTTAGAATATTATATTTACAAGCATTGAACGGCAGAACGAGGACAATAAATTACCAACAGTAACAGCCAATGGTCGTATGTTATGTTAACTTTCTCTGAATTTGTTTTTCGTTGTAAAACGTACAAAATTGACTTGACCCTATTCGACCCAGTTAAAGCGAAACAACTTACACATCACTTTGCGTAGTGTATATATTGTGTCTTACAGACTCAATTGCCAACCAGCGCAGTGGAACCCGTTTCTGTAGTAAAGAAAACGGTGTAGATTCAAAATAATGTCATAACTTAAAATTAAGTAACCGTGGTCTCCGCACATGCACATATCCAGCATCTATTAAGCCATGGGACTGGTGCATTTCAGGGTTACATTCCTTGCAGATTAAAATTTTCTATTCCGTCTCAAGACGAGCACAAAATTATCAAAATGAAAAGTGACAAAGATTCGGTTACAATTGCTCATCCCTTTCCAAATGACCAACTTTATATGATGGACCTGTGGTTTTAAGTCCAGTTTTTGCACCCTGCTTGTGGCCACTGGTCTGCGGCGGAAATACTGCTTTTTCGTTTTTCTTGTCAATTTAAACGTATGCAGCCAATACGGCTGAGGCATTCGGCCCACCTATACTTTAAACCTGTAAAGCCAGAGTTAATCTTGGAATCAACCAGAGACAATCCAAGGATGCCTCAATGTAAAATTTATTTGTTTGACAATTCCTGCTGCTTCTTTTATGGCTGTCAATAACTTTTATGTAAATTAGTGATAAGTCAAAATGTAGTTTGCCACTGTGCTTAAGTTTGTCTTACGTATTCCCATCAGGAAACCTCGATTCAAGCTATTAGACTGGCACTGTGTCCGCGAAACAAGATTATTTCGAGTAATGAAACGGACAGTTCACAACAGGGGGAACAGCAACTTTTGTTAGGGTTGACAGCTCGAAGGGTTAAATTAAGGTATAAATAGTCGGTTTTATATTGACTGAAATTAATACCGACGACATCTGCACGTAGACATCTTCCCCTCTGGATAAGCCAAAATCCGAAACTTTAGCAACCAAATCTTCTCCAACCAGAATATTCCTGGCTGCCAAATCTCGGTGAATCACCTGTGGAACAGAACGGTAAATTACGAGCACCCGTTTGGTAGTGATTGCAACTTGTACAGTGGGATTTGTTATGGAGATACGACTCCTGGCATTCAAGTCAAGGCATGTCACCTTAAGCCTACCTCAAAACTAACACTGCATGACCTTACATTAACTTATGAATAATAGGTGGCTAGAAAAACAACAAAAACGGAAACCCTTAGAGCAGTGAAGCGGTTGTAGAATTTTGTCGTTAGATGAGATGTTCAGAATTTCAGCAATTTCCTGGGAGGATACTCCATGGCTTTTATGTAGGATTTTTTTGTTTTGATTTAATTTTTCTTTCTTTTCTTCTTTTTTATTTAGATTTTTGTTTTAAAGAAGGGGTTAGTGATGCTTTCGTAGCCTTGTAATTGGAGTCACTATATGTACGTACTCTTGCTTTGGCAAGATGCTCCATTCCTTTGGCTATATCTAGAGCGAATTTGACTAGCTGTTCCGCAGACAAGACATCCTCATCTGTGTCTGACTGTGAGCGAGCCGTCCGTAGGTAGCTACGTAGATCACCATGCATAAGGTACTCCAACGCAACATACAACACACCTTGTAACATATTATCATAGAGTAACCAGAGTTCAGAAAAGCTAAAGTGAAATACATAATTCAAAAGTTTCCCCGCTCCATCATGGTCTGAACGAAAAAAGGTGAACAATTTTAATGTATGTTCGTATCCAGTCTAAGACAAATGCTGAGTTGTTGAAACAAAGCTGTCAAAACAAGGCAGAAGTTTTACTTTATTCTGCCATAATCCTTTATCGCGATTGCAAACGAATGTCAATGAAAATCAATGGTTATTTCTACAGATAAAAGTTGAATTCTTTTAAAGTGAGCACAGGTTCATTCTGGTCAATTATACTAAGTTTCACCGAGATGCCTATTTCCCGTTCATGTTATGAGGTCGTTGTGTGGTCACAATGGCGCCAATTCTATAACTAGAATTCCTCCTAGGTGGAAAATGTTTCTGAAACATTTAATTGAATGAGAAGCACTTACATAATATCATACTCTTACGTTTAAATGTGAAAAATCAGTAATTTTCTCATTCGGTCTAATAATTTCACTGGTAAAAGGGGTCATACGTGATTGACGTTTCAAAAGATCTCATCTGCCGGAGACCTTTACTCCTTTATGTTGTGGGTTTTATTTAGATACAGGTCAGGTCCAAGTCATTGATAGATTATTACAAACAAAAATGCACCTTGATGTTGGCAAGCTCCCAGTAGCCAGACAATATTGGAGTGGTAGCCGATAGAGGACATGGTCTTGAACTCATGCAGAAAATCGTCTTTCTCAGCACTTGATGCTTGCTCTATGGATAAGTAAACAAAACGTCGACGAAAATTGAACATTTATTAAATGAATTAAAAGACGAGGAAAATAGTCGTGAAACTTAAGTCTGTTTTAATCTAAATTTGTAATTTCACTCCAGCTCTCTTTACACGTTATCCAAGTTGCCATACCTACATCATCGCAGAGGAGATACTGCAGGCTTGGGTAAAAAAGGCTGCTTCCTTTTATTCTTTTTCTTTTCTCCAAGCCACTGAAAAGCCCACAGTTGACAACATTTGGATATTTCTAGTTTTCTAGAACACACATTTACTACCGATGCGTTTTCCACAAAGTTACTGACTGTCGTCGTTTATTTTGTTTTAGTTTCAGCACTTACCTTTGAGCATCTTGATAGCCGCACGGGTCACCCTGCCAGAAATCTTCACTGCACCTGATCTGACTTCACCAAAGTTTCCCCGTCCTAGCACCTCGTTATCCAGTAACAGGTCACTCCAAAGAATCTCCCACTTTAAGGCCCATCCCGGAAGCAAAGTACCTTTTGAAGCTGACTCTCGTTGCTTGATTTTACTTTCGTAAGATGCAACTGAAGCCTGCGCGATCCGTTCCTCATATGATGATACAAGCTATAACAGTGAATTTTATTGGGAGAAAACATGAATTAGAGTTTTGGAAGAATTTAAAATCGCCTGTCTGAGAGTTGATGAAAGAGCAACTCAACGACATGTATTCAAACTGTAATGCTCTTGACGCGACGTTAAATCATCAGCATACGACACTTCACGTCCAACAGGACTGCATTTTCACTACGTTAATACTCCTTATTTAAATGCCAAGAGCTAGCAGTGGAACCTCTTTCAAACGCAGATGCAAGGGGATTATAAATTATTTCAAATTTAATATGATCTTAACAGGTGGGCAATACAATAGTATATCCTGGTGATCTGCCTTGAAGGAAATTACGAATTGCCCTAGTTTCCTGCTATTTTCTGATAGCCGAAGTGAACTCTTTCGAAACTATCAATTCACTTGCCACAACTGAAATGCTAAACCTGACTTCTGTCTAAACAAAATAATGCGGTAAAAACGCAAGAAACAGATGGTAATTCTTGGCAATTTTTTGACAATCAACATCTTTTGTGCTCAATAAACTAATCTGAAACTCTGTGTAGTCTCTCAAAAGACCCACCATTGCTACGGTCGACTCCACAGCAGCCGTATCCTGTATAGAGTTAAGGGTCAAATTTGCCTGGCCAAGATTTCCCTTGGATCTCATCACAGTATAGACAGCCAGTGCAATTACCACTGTGAGGAGCAATCCAGCAAAGACGCAGGACACTACAACGGCTACGTTTGTGTCGGGGTCTCTTTTCTTGTTATTTTCTATTACATAAAACGACCAGAAATGAGAGTGAGAGCAATGGTTATAGCCTTAAAATACAACATCGTCCCGAATGTCGCATTTAAAAGAAGGAACAGTAACACCTCTCCCGTTTGTTTTGTTTATTTGGATGAATTTTCTCAGGCTACTCATTTCCTCATAGAAACATGGAATCATAATAACATTAACAACGAACTTTTTTTCGTAAGTAGTCGTGTTTATACTGTGCTTTACCTTTGGAGGAAAGGAATGGATTTTCTGATTTTTGGTTCAGATTCTTGCAGTGAGCCTTAATGTTCAAGGAAAATGCTTTTCCCACTGTACCTGTGTTTGCTGCTATGCTTTGGAGAACGAGAGGACACCATTGCAAGAAGGTCATCGCAACTTCACCCCGGAAATAGCCAAATGGAAGAGCAAAAAAAATAACCAATAATCACAGACCTTTGCAATTTCCACTTGTCTTGTCCAAAGTATAGCCATCTTTGCAAGTGCACTCGAAACCTTGGACTGTATCCACACAGTGAGCGTTCTCCTCACAATTATTAGTCGAAGTGTCATCGCATTCGTTAGTATCTGAAACGCGTCGAAGACAAAAAATGTATGAGTGAAATATAAATGGTCGTGGTCTTTTATCGAAAAGGGTGGGCCGGTTCTTTTTACAGTGTATAAAAAATGCCCAATGCATAACATTTGCCGTACAGAATCCAGGTGAAGGGGAAATTGCCCTATCTAGGCATGTTGACGTTGTCAAATTTTCTAGGAATTCTATCCTATACGTCACTTCGTGGTGAAACATAGGAACTGAAAGCTACACCGTTTTAAAAGCTGTACTGCTATCTTTCATGGTGGTGTAAACACATTCTTTTAAGGATAAAAATGCGGACACTCATTTCGGGCATTTCCATTTTGTCGGGTCCCAGACCTAAGACCAGTATACGCCACTTTACGAAACAGATTTGCTCTAGCTTAGTTTTCGACGTTTGAGAACATTCTCAAAACCTTTAAGCAAACAACCCTTAACAGTTCCTTTCTTGGTAATTAACAACTTCATAATATTGCAGAATGAGTGAATTACAACAGAAACAGAAACAAAATGAAATATAAAACAGATACCTTATCATGAGTACAACTATAACACATTGCACACTAAAGTTGAAATTTTGGGGTGGAAACGAGCAGCTGCGAACTATTTTGCGTTAAGGTTACAAGTAATTAGAATATTGTTATAATAATATCTCCCCAAATTGTGCCAGTCCTGTTAATTATATGTATCCACTTTGGCGTCATGTATACAACTAAGCAAGAAACGAAATTGCAAGCATTTTACCGATAATTAGACTCAAGGTTTGAGAGATCAGTTCTTTTCCATCAAAGAACTGACATTTGTACTCTCCTTCAGATGACTTGTCCATGGGGCCGATAGTCAGGTTACACCGCTTCTCAGGAATATCGGGTCCCGCTGTAGTTCCAATGAAATCTACACTTGAAAAATGACACAAACCCTGGATGTCGTTCTGGAAAAGCCATTTTAGTGTAATCGTCTGCTGGTCCACTTTACCGACCACTTTGCAGGCCAAAGTCACGTTGGCACCAGGGTTAGCTACCACTTCATGTCCGGGCTCAACTTGAATCTCGAGAAGAGTTGAAGCTACCACAAACCCTGCATTTAATTAGAGACCCAGGTTTAGGTGCTTCAACTTTTTTTCTTACTTCAGTATTTTCCACTGATAACCATAAGGATAAAGCAGGCATGGAATGCTTCCCGGGGTGTGGGTAACGTATTCACCAGTGTTAGAAATTAACATAGTATTTAATGGTAAAATGATATTTTCAATCTTTGTTTGTACTAAGTAGATAGTGTAGATAGATTATTTACATAAAATTCAGACCTAAATATGACCACGCTGGGCATATTTTACTCGGATACTAATATGTTTGACTCTTAATGTAGCAAACCCTTCGTCTAACATACACAGGAACCATAACAATGCTTCCTATGATTATACCTGCATTAACTTTCAGCTTTTGACAATTGCCTTTTCTTGGGAAAGCAAACAAATCACGAAAAAGGCAAAAATGAACCCCAAACTTACTTGTCGCATGCTGCAAAATCAACGTGATTGTAGCAATGAAGAATGCCGCCATTTCGCTACCAATGCCCCTTTACAACTGTAGGTCTTTACTTCCCTCAGTCACATGTACATGCTACCATTCTCAACAAACAGAAAGTGATATTGAAACGGACGTTTCCTTGCCGTTGTACCTTGTTTTTTAATTAAATATACGCACTGCCATTTTCCATTCTCGTAATGTATTTCCTTGTTTTTATTTGAACAATTACATGTATTATGTATATTGTACTTACCGGGCCCTCCAAAGTTTTTAACTTTTTCATGGTCGTACAAAACTTTTGGATTTTCAGTATGCGGTTCTGTGATTTCAGAGTTTGCCTAGTATGACGCGGTATCCAATTTTACCCACCTAAGTTTGTCCTGGTACCGGGGAGGTCACGTTGTTGCTAACCGTATGCCGAGTGTGGACGAGCATGGAAAAAACAGTAGCTCATGTGTCCTTGAATTGCCTCTTAAAGCTGAAGCCCCTTTGTTAAGCTGCAACACTACAACCCACAACATGGTGTCAGACGCTGTGGATTTTTCTTTGATGCGGGTTGGAGCTCTCCCTTAGTGAAATTCCAACGGATGAACTTGCCACGTCAGCGACGCCGTCGAACCACGCAGTTGCCTGTGTGTGTGTACATGTACGCGATGAACGGAGTGGACATGTCATGACATGTACTGTGAATTTGAACAGACTCTGAACTGTATGGACGGCATCGGCATAGGCCTAATCAGTGTGTGTTTGCATTCAGACCACAGTGGATAGTAGTAAGAAGTGCTGGCTACATGTGTGTACATGTATTAAGAGCCATGATTAGATTCTTCTATAATTTTGTGTAGCAACACAGTATTCAGTACAGCTAGACTCGAGTTTGTTTTAAGCAGTTGCACTTAAGTCCGAAGTTTGTGGTGTTCATTGTATCTATTGTATGCTGGGACACAACGCTAGGAGTATGCCAAACCCATCCGAAGACACACATATGAGTCGCATTCCTCTCCCTAAGCCTTTGCAGTTGACAGGAAATCTGAAGAAAAATTGGGCGAAATTTCGTCTCGTCTGGGATAGCTATGAGGTCATAACTAACCTTGATAAAAGCCCAGACTGGGTAAGAATTGCCCACTTTATTACGGCCATAGGCCCTGAAGCCTTGGATATACATAATGGATTGCCATTTAAGAGTGAAGATGACAAGAAGTCGTTGAAAGTGATCTTGTATTTGTGGGAGAAATATTGTGTTGGTCAAACAAATGTAACTTACGAGCGGTACAAATTTAATAACTGCTCACAGCAAGGGGAAACATTTGACAACTTCTATGTTAAGCTACGCACGCCAGCGGCTACATGCGATTTTGGTGAATTAGCAGATGATCTTATTCGTGACCGCATTGTTTGCGGAATCGCGGATAACGCTACAAAAAAAACCGGCCTTTCCAGGAGCTGACACTGCCAAAGTGTCTAGACCTGTGTCGAGCCAGTGAAGCCTCCAAAGTCCATCTGAATGCTATGTCAAATGATTACAATGCTGTTGACACTGCAGTGCATGCCTTATGTGCGAAGAAAGGGAAAACACAGAATTACCATATTGAGTGTCTGTATTGTGGTGGTAAGCACAAATTGGGTAGAGCAAATTGCCCAGTCTATGGAAAGGAGTATAAAACATATGGTAAAGCAAGCCACTTTGCTCAGAAATGCAACCAAGGTGCACCACGTGGTACTAGACATGTTAAAACAAAGAAAAAGGGAAAAGTTCATACTGTTGAGGATACTGAATCCTCTGAAGAAGAGTGCATTTGTAACTAAGCCTGTGCACGTGCAAATTGACTCTGGGGCCACATGTACTGTGATGCCCGCCCGTTTCTTGCCGCAAGATACTGTTGTAGAGAAAGCAAATCACAAGTTATGCATGCACAATAAAGAAACTATGCCAGTTGAAGGAATGTGCAAGCTGCACTTGAGGAACCCAAAGAATAGGAAGAAATACTTGGTACACTTTGTTGTTGGTCAAGGTCAGGTTCAGTATACACTACTTGGGGCTAAAACTGCTCAACAGATGCGACTAATCAAAGTAGTGTATGATAATATTGCTGTGGTCGAGCAGACACACGCTGAACGTTCCGTGTTGGATAACAAGCGAATGGGACTGAGTAAACGTGAGATACTACAGGAATACACGGATGTATTTGATGGCCTTGGCCGCATGCCAGGCCAAGTACATCTGACTGTCGACCAAGATGCGAAACCTGTGATAATGCCTCCACGGCGTGTGCCAATCGCGATCAAGCCAAAGCTGAAGGCGGAGCTCCAAAGACTGGAGGAAGGCAATGTGATCGAAAAGGTCACAGGCCCGACAGATTGGGTATCAAGCATGGTCACTGTGGTCAAGCCCAGTGGTAAGCTGCGATTATGCATTGACCCGCAACATCTCAACCTCGCATTAAAGCGTGAACAATATCCTCTCCCAGTAATAAAGGATGTGCTTCCACAACTTGCGACGGCCAAAGTCTTCAGTAAAGCTGATCTGAAGGAAGGATTTCTCCAGTGCGAACTGGATGACAAATCGGCATGTCTCACTACATTTCAGACACCACGGGGGAGATACCAGTGGCGCCGTTTGCCATTTGGTCTGTCTCCATCGCCCGAATTGTTCCAGATGAAACTGGACCAGTGCCATGAAGGCTTAAGCGGCATACATGTCATAGCAGATGACATCCTCATAACAGGACAAGGAGAGACACTGGAAGAGGCCATTCGCGACCATGATCAGAACATGAGGAATTTCCTCTCCCGATGCAAGGAAAGGAACATCAGACTCAATAAGGACAAGCTTGAGTTCAAAAGTGACGAGGTCACTTTCATTGGTCATCGTTTGACCAATGGAGTTGAGCCTGATCCGAACAAAGTTGAAGCAGTTTGCAACATGGAAGCTCCTACATATGTAGAGGAAATCCAACGCTTTGTCGTCATGGTGAAATATCTGGCAAAGTTTCTGCCTGACTTGTCAGAGATGAGCGAACCACTGCGACGTTTGACACATAAGGATGTCGAATGGACATGGACAAAGGAACAGACGGCATTAAACAGTGCGTCATGTCTGCTCCAGTTCTTAGGTACTTTTATCCTGCTGTCGAGGCTGAAGGACAAGGCGATGCATCTGACAAAGGCCTCGGATTTGTATTACTGCAAGAAGGTCAACCAGTCACATACTCAAGTAGAGCCCTCACGCCTGCGGAAACGAGATATTTGCAGATAGAGAAGGAACTGTTGACCCAAGTGTTTGGTTTGGAGCGGAACCACCAGTACACATACGGACGGAGAGTGGTGCTGTGGACAGACCATAAGCCTCTGGTGTCCATAAGCCGTAAACCACTTTCAATAGCGCCCAAGCGACTACAGCGTTTGCTCATCCGACTGAAACAGTACGATGTGGACATACGCTATAAGCAAGGCAAGGAAATGTATCTCACTAATACATTGTCTCGTGCGTATCTAAAGAACACTGAACGTTCACCAGTAGAGGCAAAGACAGAAAGCATCCACATGATGGACGATCTGTCCATCTCGACAAAAACCCAGGAACTGATCGTGCTTGCCACAGAAGAAGACACGAGCCTTCAAACCACCAAAGGCTTCATCGCAACAGGCTGGCCCGACAGCAAAGGCCAGCTGCCAGCCGAGGCACGCCCCTTCTTCAACATCCACGATGAACTGACATACCAAGATGGAGTTATATTCCGCGGTACACGCTGTGTCATCCCAAAGGCAGCAAGACCACGAGTGCGCGAGCGTCTACACAGCGCATATACAGGAGTACAAGGCACACTAAGAAGAGCGCGAGATCTTGTCTATTGGCCGGGAATGACTCATAACTTAACAGACTATATCTCAGCCTGTGAAACTTTCAACAAATACCAACCACAGTAGCAGAGCGAACCCCTGATCTCACATAAACCTCCAGATCGACCCTGGCAGAAGATTAGCATAGACTTATGCACTGTTGACAACATGGACTACCTGTGCAGTGTTGACTACTTCTCTGATTATTTCGAAGTTGACAGTCTGCCCCACAGCAAAGACACAAAGGCTATCGTTAAAAGACTGAAACGCCACTTTGTTGCACATGGCATACCGGACACAGTATACTCCGATAATGGACCACCATTCATCTCGAAGGAGTTCGCGGACTTTACCAATGAGTACGAGTTCACCCATGTCACCAGCTTTCCACAGTATCCACAGAGTAATGGCAAAGTTGAGAGCACGGTGAAAATTGCAAAGAGGCTCATTCGCAAAACCAAGGATAGTCATGGGGATATTCACCTCGCCCTGTTAGCCTGGAGGAACACTCCAACAGAAGGCTTAAACATCTCCCTGCTCATCGTTTCTATGGACGCCGTACTAAGACCAATCTGCCTACAAAAGCACAACTGCTGGTACCATCACAACAACCCCAACAGGCCATCCTTGCCCAAAGGCGCATCAAGCAGGCAAAGCAGAAACGGTATTTCGACAAACATGCCAAAGCCCTACTCCATCTCCAGCCTGGAGACACAGTACGCATACTTCCAAAAGCCAATTCCAAACTTTGGGAAAAAGCACAAGTACAGGAGCAAGTCAATATGCGTTCATACAAAATGATCGCAGAGGATGGTCAAGAATTTCGCCGTAATCGGAAGCACCTCAGACGCACCACAGAAAGATAAGTCCCACCCTGCGAGCCGCAGTTTCCATCAGAAGGCCCAGCTTCAGACAATCAGAGCAGCCGGGCTGACCAAACAAACACACGCACGCAGCAACAAAATCCACGACGCAGCACACGTGAACGGAAACCACCAAGCTATTTAATAGACTATGTCACATGATCTTTGGACAAGGAGCACCATCAGGAACGGACTTTATGGACTTTTGGAGTTTATCTAACTACATACCTGTATTGCAAGTTGAAGTATAAAAAATAAAATGGAGAAAAACAAATTAAGGCACACCTCACCATGTAAAAAGGGTATTTTGGAAAACAGGCTAGTGCCTTAGGAGCATTTAAGAGGGTCTGTTGTATTAGTTTAAGTAGTTAAAACATCGGTCCTGTATAAGTAATGTAAGTCCTGATAAGTCGTTATTTTTGTCACGGTTACGTGGGGGTGTCACCACCCTGACGTAGTGGGTCCGCTCAACTTTTAAATTGAGGACAGGAAACTGCTAAGTGATCACAGATTAATCAAAGAATAATATATGTATTCAGTACAACATGATGTTCCGTGATTGCG
>NW_019091375.1:2977853-3027449 GCF_001949145.1 Acanthaster planci
TAGGCCTACACACTCCTCAAGGCGGTGATTGGCTCTGGCAGCTTCAGTCGGCTTAAAGATCAGATACACTTGCGTGTCATCAGCATACATGACATGGTTGACGTTATGTCTGGCCATGATGTCACTAATAGGGGCTGTGTAGAAGGTGAACAGAGGAGCACCACATACAGATCCCTTTGGAACACCCCGTGGCATAAGCTGTGGAGCAGATTCAGAGTCGCCAATAACCTCAGTTTGGGAACGATCTGCAAGGTACGATCGAAACCAGTCAAGGACAGACCCAGTCAAACCGTAGGGATGCTCCAAGCGAGCAAGTACGATGGCATGGTCAATTGTGTCGAATGCAGAGCTAAAAAAATCTCTCAATCTATTTCTTACGACCGTAATATGATCGTGAGAAATAGATTGAGAGATTTTTAAAATTCCTTTTCTGTACCTGAAAAATCGGGTGAGTACCGTATCTACAGGTTCATGTAAATAAAAGGGATGTAGTGCTTATAAGCTACAGAAAAAAATATGTTAGTTTTCAAAATCTTACAAACTTTAGCGCAACACTCCAGTGTAAGTCAAATTTTTTGACCGCAGCTGTGTTTGGTTCATAATGCATATAATCAGGATGATTATTGTAGTGATACGGAATCGTATAATACCAGCGACTGGGGCCGAGTCTATGGTGCCAGCGTGCTATTTTTAGTTACATCTACCCGGCATTAGTGGATTCAATGTTTACAATGTATAACATTGGGACGAGGGAAAAAGTTGCGGGAAAATGGTCAGGAGAGTTTGGTGGAAGGAGGACTACGGAAAGGAGGAGAATAAACAGGGACTGACTGGTCCTTCCAGAAGGAAATGTTGAGCCTCTGCAAGACTTCTCATTTAGAGTCTGTTATATTATCATTTCAAAATACTGTTATTAATTTCTGAATGTTTCGCCTGATTGAACGCCCCCCCGAACATCCACCAACCCATCTGCAAGGAATACGTCAGGGCGGTCAAAAGCATAATGCAACGTCAAGACTCGTGTAGGGAAAAACACCGATTGCTCAACATGGGGACTTCCAGTTTCTAAATCGAACGCGCATTGTTTACGCTCTTTGTGATTGCACAACTGTAATACGTTGTACTACAGATCAAACAGTCAAATCGTCAAACAACTTCCCTTTGAGAGGACGGTGGTTATGTTAAGGTTTTATAGTTGTAGTAACTACTATATTTGCCGGATAGTTTGTTTTTCTTCTACCATTCATATTGACAGGTGAGAGGTGTTGATTTTTTTTGGTTGAAGTTGTTTGTAGGGATGTTTGTTCTTGTGGTTTTGTTTTGCACGTAGTTATTAATTTGTAGAAGAGATAATAATCAGTAGTAATAGGCTTTAAACCAGACATATTTGTCTTTAATTGAAATGTATGTATTATCAAGATGGTAGACCTACTAGGAACGATCCTTTTTCTGTAGTGTGTTGCACCCAGTAATAATTTGGATTTGCTATTAAAAAGCCCATTACATCTTACTCCGTCCTCAAAAAATTAGAAAGCGTGGCCAATCGTGGTGAAATCTTATACATCGTGGTAGGGTCTACTTGGATGCGGGGTCGTGCCGAACTTTTGAGCATACTCAAAAGCTACGCAGCAGCGTATTCAAGTCACAGTGACAGCGTATTGACCTAGAAAAGACAGCATACACGTATTCTGCAAGGAGAAAGGACGAGGAACTGTAGGTTCGTGTTAAGAATGGGCGAGGCGAAGCCACAACCCTTGACATTGTCAGAAATTAACTTTTTTTTTCATTTATGAGGTCTGGGAATTCCACAATGCCATCATGGGGTCTACGGCTGTGCTGCGGCATCCTAATCATGCTGTCTACAGCCAGACTTTGTGCAGCAGAATATAAAGTGTGCCCGCCCGAATTTGGTGAGAACTCATATTCAATTTCAAGCAAAGTTGTTTCATTAAAACCTGTAGACCTATTTACAAAGCTTAGACAAAATCAGGTGGCTAAAAAAAATCAGTTGTATTTTGTTTGACATAAATGTTTCATTTCTGCAGTAGATTTTCCTTTCAATGAAGAATCAAGTTCCTAATATATCAAAGAGGCTATTTTCTGATTTTAAACACGTTTAAGTTTACATTAATGAGACCAACCGAAATGTCCGTTAGCAGCTTTGCGTTGTTTTATGTGATTTATTCCACACATTTCAAAGTAGCAAGCCTGAAAAAAATGACTGGTAGACGTGTTTCAAATGTGTAGGCCGTCTATGAAAACTTTTTCATGTAACTTTGATCCGAAAGCCTGCAATCACGTTCGCTGATGTTCTGAATGTACTCACCTTAATTGCTGGCGTGATTACATAAAGTTTGGCCCCCGAAAAATGCATGTATGCATGCTGTCTGGGCTCAGTTCTACATTGCTTATTTAAAGACATTACAAATACTGAACAGCCAAATATCAGCTGCATGCGTGCGTCAGGCCGACGTCCACGTATGCGAATAATTTCCCTCTAAAGAAACAAAGATACATAGATAGATGTGTAAGTATGTGGAGTGAAGGGAACTTTCCTTTGCCTCGTTCAGCAGTATGACAATTTGTAATTTGTCCATAATAGAACCCGTGATTTTTCTATGTGATACTTATATACTTATATGATATCTTTGTAGCAAGAAGAGAATTTTCAACAGGTAAAAATATCACTTCTTCATCAATGATTTTGCAGTTGAGGGAATCTTGACTTCTGTCACACTGCCCTTTTAACCAATCGGATAAGTACATGTTCTAGTAAAATGAAAACGGATGGGAACTGAGATAGAGGCGTAGTCACGGTCGGCTAGAGTAGCCAGCCTACTGCGTTCTTCAGCATGCGTATGCTTCAAAAGGGAAAGGTGCACATATAAATATTAATTGTTAAGGAAAGCAGGGTGTTTTTCCTCTAATATCTATGTCTGTTGCACAATTTTAACCCCACTTTTTGCTCTTCTTTTTCATGTATTTTTCGCTTTGTGAAAGGAATTTAATTACTGAAAGACGGGCAAATTCTATAAAATAACCTAATTACTCATGATGGCCCAATTGGGGGAAAACCATGACTTGTGGCACACAGCCGACTTCATATTCGAGTAAACCGTACACGGAGGGGACTTTTCCACCATGAAAAAATAGCCTCGTCTAACTTGCATTACGAACAATGTCATAATAGGATACGTGAACTGCCATGTGATATTTGTAAAGGCGCACCTGTGTCGCTTCAGTGACCTCTGTTTGTATTATGTTCGGTTTTTGTGGAACAGCGGTTCCCGAAACACGGCGAAGAAAAGCATTGATTTCACTGCATTATTCCGATTCGAGATTCAACAGTCTTCTTAATTTTTTTATTTTATTGTTTTCTAGGAAGAAGGATATTTGGTTCGAATGTGTCTGATCTCAGGGTAGTGGTATGATATCATTACATGTCGGTACGGAGCCACCATGGATAGTATAACCTTCACTGTATACGAACACCTCCATGGTGATAGACTGATAATAAAAAGCGCTGTCAATGTTGAGGACAATAATAATACTGACATCTAAGGCAGATAGTATAATATCAGTTTAGGGAACTTGAGGTATCCATAGAGTATTGTTCAAAAAGCTATGAATCCAAGCAAAATGTTAAAAATGTCTCCACTGGAGTATGTAGGTTCCAGGTGAATTTGGATTAGCTTCTGATATTTGTTTCTCTAAAATATTTGTTGTCCATTTCCATGTAGTTTTCGCAGGCATCCTAAAGGGTTCTCCACTGAAGCATCTTTGGCAGAGTTCGTAAAGTCTCTAGCATACTGGCAGTCTTTATTTATATCGATGTAGTTGTTACAATTTCTCTAACGATATTTATTAGGTGACTATGAGCTCTCACTTCTTGCCGTGTATCAAAATCTGAATGTGGCTTGTAATTTTTCCTCGGTGGTGAGCCCGGTTGAGGTGTCAATTTAAATAACCCCACATGAAGGAATCAAGAACACAAGCTGTACAGTTTAGAATCAATTGTATTATAATATTTACACTCTACATCATCTGTAGATTCACATATGTGAGCTTCAATTACTTTGCAAGAACTATTACGAAATAATTATGTTTCTATCGTATGCGTTTTCTTATTCAATGCCCATTTCTGCCTGTTATCACTTCACAATACTATATTCGGGACGTTTCCAATGTCGAAGTTTCTTGTCTAACAAACTAATTCAAATACAGGATTCCATCGGCTTAAAACTGCTACTGCATTTTACGTATTCAACTTAACACCCTCACAATGTAGCACAAACTGGTTGCAATTATATGGGCTGTATATAACATGTATGACTGCCGACTTGCTACGGACGTGTCACGCAGTTTGTCTATAGCTTCAGGGTAGACTGCGTCTATTCGTCCATTCGCCATAGGTATGCAGAGCTTCGATCAGGCAGCTTAATGTAGCCGGTTCGCCTACTTTTTTTTCTAGGTTAGGGATAATAATCATAAACGGACGGGGTTAACTGCAAGCCCGATCAGATTGGTAGACACTTAGAAACTTATGTGCTAAGCTAAATGTCGAGTTTTACTTTCCTATTATCAAAACATCCTCCAACCAACGAATTCCCCACCAAGAAAAAAAGAGTCAACCTGCACTCGGTCTGATTGCAATTCAGTTATGTCTTATGCTGAAAAAGTTCTTGTACCTATTTATCATAATTCCCCCCACCTTCGTAGACGAAAAACGAATATGCAACGGTTAAGATACGCCCATTTTCGTATAATTACCATTGATCTCCATTACAGTATATAGACTGGATAGGACATCGCACATTTTTTGTGCACAAAATGCGCGGCTTCGGGAGGGAAATATGATGCTGTATGCTGTGCATTCTACTCAACATAACCTTTTTCTCATGGGATGATGGCTAAGCCCTCGGCCTCCCTCCCGAAAACAGGCCAAAAATAAACAAAAAATGCAAGAATGTCATTTCCGGAAATAACTGACCATTTTGTTATTAATTAATCGAAAGCGATAATGGGTTTTGTGTGTGTGTGTTTGTTTGTAATTCTTTTTTTTTTCACAGCTATTGTCTACGGTCTCGCTTTAGCAGTATTTTCACTTTGGGTCAGTTCAATCGTGATTTGTTCAGTGTGAAAAATAGAGATATTTCTATAGCGCAATAGAGATATCTGTATTAAGTTCCCGTTTACGAGGTCAGCAGGTCGCCCTCGACGTTTTGTGTTTAAAAATCTATTATTGTGAGGGGTTTTGAATCCGTGTCTGAGAACTTGTACTCCCAGGGTTGTTTACATTAGGAAACTTTAAACAGCCTTTGTGCGTTAGGCTACAATGACCTTTCTGTTGACCTAGTGTGCGGGACCGGAAACATAATAGAGATATCTCTATTAAAACAGGACGTACAACAGAGATATCTCTATTATTAATAGAGAAAGTGGTTGCTAAGATGATAAATTATTTCCATTTTCAATCGACCACTTGGTCTTTTTTTTCACTAACACTGCATACGACAGGCCAGAACCTCAACTACACAATGCAATTAATTCTAGGAAGCTAGAATTTTTTTGTTCGACTTTCATGAGTTATATTTGATACTTCTGCGCAAAGCGATCTGTACGTGTTTATATATGCACAAAACCGAACCGGCCACGTACCGTGTACGGTACGCTGCGGCCTGTTACGCGCGTACCGCGGCGTAGATGCACATGCACATGAAAATTTTCGATGGAGCCGGTGTACATGTTCATGTGGTTCATGCGTGTATATAGTACATGCAAAACTGAGGATATAGGCGGTGGATTTCAACATTTTCGTGCAGTTTTATAAAAACTGATAGACCTGGGTTTCAATAATAAACTTCATGTGAACTTACTGTACTTTTCAGTTCGTCTTTCGTTCCGGAGTCATTGAATTCTTATACTCTCGCAAGGCCGTAAGATTATGTGGGATGAACGGAATCGGTGCTGAGTTAGGTCGATATGCAAACGCGTCCGGTCGGGAAGAGAAAAAAATGCGCAAAACCGTCAGCAAATCTAAAACCTTCACACCTTTCTCCACCAAGCTCACTTTTGAAAAATTCAGAAATCGCCTCAAAATGTAAAAAACAAACTAGCGCCTACGAAAATAGCTTTCACAAAAATTACTAGTTTGGACCATTCTGGTACCATTTCTCAATTTTGTTTTCAAAAAACACGTAAGGAAAAGGCCTCATCTTACCAAGAATATATTTCGGGTAGGAAGTTTTATTTCCAAAAAGTGAAAATAAAGACGTAAATTCCATGAAATGAAGCAGCTGTTTGCCTGGCACGAATTCCCATGGCCATCATTACGCATGCAAATGACCCCCAAACGGGACATGCGCAGATAATAATTTCCCTCTGAAACACACGTGGGCAGCGTTCAAAGAGTGAATGGCATGCATGTTCGAGAAGATATTCCTAGCCTCAATACTTCAAGTGGCCAAAAGCACTGTTCTCAAGTCAGGAGTAGCTCGTCTCAGAGTAAGCTAAAACCAGTGGCCATCTAAAATTAAAACGTGAACCAAACCTTCAAAGTCTTTGACGAAATTGTTATCCTGGAGGTCGGTAAATGCAATATTTTAAAACTTGGCTACATTTACACGAATTCAGCAACTTCATGCCTTTTACGAGAGGCTGATGAGGTCCAGACTTTCTACTTAATTTGTACAATGTATGACTCATATTTACACCACGTAGAACTGTGTCATAGTTAAGTCTACAAAATCACGAACTTTCTCTCTTTTTTCCAAATATCCTTTTTTGTATAGTTTTACAGCGAATATAAGCATACCATAACAGTGACAGGAATGAATAAACTGAAAAGAAAACACCTGTTTTTTTCTTTGGCTTGTCTTCAAAGGGTGGGGATGATGCGATCGGGACAGAGAGTGATGGGTCGCCGACACATTTGGCCAAAAAGGCAGGGGTCGGGGCCGATCCTCATTGTCAAACCATCGAAGTAGTTAAACCTTCAGAGGCTAAGGTTTCTTTCTACCCTCACTTGTCTCTTGGCTCATCTACCAAGAAAGCTAGCAGCCAATCAAATTGCTAGACTTGTTTTTACATCGTTCGTACCTCGATTCCCAAGAGGGTAGACCGAGCCGTCGATTGGTGAAATGAAATGAAGTCACGAGAGGGCGCAATAGAAATCGGCACGCACTGCATATGCTTGATCGAGTCCGCTATCGAGTTCTGCCGTCTTGGCCCAAGACTACAGCCCGGGCAGTTCAAAATCCTGTGTCCTTTCTCCATGCTGTAGGTGTTATTGTAGGGTTACAAGTTTATGGTAAAAACGCTGGCGCATCCAGGATTTTTTGGGGGGAGGGAGGGGCTCAATGAAGTTTTGTTCTTATCGCCAGGGGGTCTACTACATGCATTTGTAGCCATTGGTACTAAGCAATAAGCTGGTGCTTAGAAATGGTTGTTTGCAGTACCCACTGCTACATCTTACCAGCTCAAACCAGCCAGCAGACCCAGGGAAGCTTGGTGGTCGAGTGGTTAAATGTGTATGTCTGCATTGGTCACGTATGTTTCCCCGCCGTAGGCCGTGTGAATTTTAGTTCATGCAGTTGCGCATGCGCAGAAACCTTCAGTGTGCCGGCGGCTCACAAATTATTCTAGCAGACGACGAAAGTGATATTTTCTTGCGTCAGAAATCCTACAATAAATTGTTTGCCATTTAATAATAAAGCCACCGGAAGGAGTACAATTCGGCAAGTAAGTGAAACAATCATGACAGATCTCTTAATCTGTCTGAAAAGAAAGTATTCGAAATGAACTAATTCAAAGAAAAATGAATTTTCACCAAAAAAAAACTCATCGAAATCTCGTGCGAATTTTGTTGAAAAGCGCAACATTTGAAACACTTTTGGAAATATTTCTCCAGTTTTCCTAAAGAAAATTGCCATACTGCCTAAAGGACCAATACGTGCTGGCATCGTTACGGGTATTTTGCAGCTGCCAAGAAGTCAGACGTTTGAAAAAAACGCAATTTTCTAGACAACCAAACAAGTATTGTTTACGCGAAACACGCCACAAATCGGTACTTCTAAGACACTAGCTACGTCGTGCTGGTACATGTACAGGGTGCCTGATCGATGTCTGGGGATTACATGGACGAAGCCTTGTGCCACGGGTTGGCAATTTACCCTATCAAGGCGGAATGCCAGCACATGTATTTTGTATAGCGAGCATCAGGCCGCCATGTTCTGAGCTCAGACGCCGACAATCGACAATACAATGTGCGGTGTAAGAAAGATGTGGTAAAATGTTTCTGTGTTGAACTTCGTCGCGCGCGCCGCGGAGTCGACACAGTACATGCAGTATCCAGTTCGTAAGTGTCACGCCACTTCAGTTTAAACAAGGCCCACTGCACAAGATACACGACCACCGCAGGTACGTTAGTTCGCAGTAAATGGCCGTTATTTTTTCTTTTGATTTTATGTGTCGAGTCATCCTGAAAGACTCTTTAACAAAAATTTGCAGCCTGAAAAATCTGAATTCAACATACCTTTATGTATTTTGTGTCTTGACTCCTTACTTTCAATCGTGTGATCGTGATAAGGATTGAAGCTGACACGTACAGCATTGTTTTCAAACGTGGAAGTGCGCAGATCGACGCTAAAAGCGTCGTATTGGGATCCCTCTATTGGGCGTCCCCACACACACAGTAGCATATGCACAGCATGCAAAATGGGATTTCCGAGTTGGCAATTTAATTTTAAGGGGGTAAGTGGCGGCGGCGTTCCATGTGTGTGAAAAAGTATACCGGTTACACACTTCATGCAACTGTCATCTCATGCATAATTCACGGTAATATCTCTTACGGTTGATTTTGACCGAGTTTGAAGAATAAAAGAGGTTTTTATTGTAACTTCCGGTCTGATGACGTCATCAGCCTCAAACTTCACACACGTGTTGACAGGGTAAAGATAATCATCTACGTCAATTTTCAGGTGATTCGAACAAACTTCGCCACAGACATCTATTCAAAACTCATTTGTACGATTTTTTGACCTGTCGCTAGAGGGCGCTCGATCTTTAAGTGATATCATCAGTAGATGATTTGAAGAATACAACACCCCAACAGACTAACACCGTTGAAAACAACTTGATACCTATTACCATTTTTAAACAATACACCACTTCCGGTTCGACCGCAAGGAAGGCTCACGTGATTTGACCTACACGTGATGAATTCAAGACCACATTTTATCCTGCCATTTTCTGCAAACAGAATGTTGTGGGAGTCCACGGTGATTTTATATGGATGTTTATAAATTTAACGGAATATGTAAATATTCAATATTAAATAATAAATCACTTGAGACGTCATCATGACGTAAATATTTCAGTATTATCTTCGTTCTATAGTCAGTGCTTGCTGTAACTTTGACGACGATCAAGGATTACTTAAGTACCGAAATAGTGCCTCGAAAACGTGTACAAAGTTAATGGGCTGAAATAAATGTTTAAAAATGAATAATAAATCACTTGATGACGTTATCATGACGTCACGCTTCGCGGCACATCTATGCAATACTTAAGTTGCTGCGGAGAAAAACTGTGTACAAAGGCATGGGCACAAGAAGAAATAGAAGGAGAAGAAAAAAACCGATCAAAAAGAATGGTCTTTTCGCAAAATGCGAAAAAGCCAATAAAACCGCACAAGAAAAGGTCAAATTACTGTCACGGTACCCTTTTTCCAGTCAAAGGGGGGGGGGCACCACAGTCAACAAATTTGACACCCCCCACACAATGAAACTACTCAGACAGCTGTATAGACAGCTCAGAGACACACCAGAGAGACCGACCATTGATATAAGACAGGCCCAGGCTTGCCAAGGCACTTTCTTTGTCAATAATCCCCTATCAGCAAGTGGCTGAAATATTTACATACAATCCCTATGGGACTATATGCGGCAAGGAATGAGACCGAGAGAACCCCCCTGCTTTGTGTTGGTCATTGTCTCGCAGGAATCTGGGGAATTCCTTTCAGACATCTTGGGGGATGTGTTGAGTAATAATAGTCTGGAATGTGTATAGGGATAGGACATGTTGGGGGGATACCCCTCGGTCTCATTTCTTGCTGGGTATACATGGGACTTGGCTTGAGGCTGGCTCTAGAAAAGAATTACTCAGCTAAGGGGAAGTCCCTATGTTAAAAGGTGACTAAACTAGGCTGTTCAGCATCCACAGAGGTACAAATTAACAGGAGGGTTTGAATTTGACCGAAAAAAATAATTACGTAATAAGAAAAAATTGGATCCCTAGTGTACCAACTCTGCGCGCCGCAAGGCTAGAGGACTGAGTGGTGGCAACGAACCCCCTCCTTTAACCCTAAAAAAAAAAAAAAACCTTCCAATACACATGGGCACGCTGTTTGTCGTCCGTCCTGTGGGTGAGAGGATTACTCCCGTATTAACGGCGGACAGCTACATTTGTTGGATGGTTTGGTTAACTGCTACTCTACATTAAAATCTAGCTCGTTGACCATTAAAAGGAGGGGGATACCTTCTTTTGGACCTCTATTTGTCTTGTGGTCCACAACAAGGTTCGTTAAACATCATTTCTTCGAGGAACATTTTTCTTGTACAAATAAATGTGTAATTGAAAAGGAGTAAGATAATTTGGGGGCTCCCAAACAAGTTCTATTCGTAGTATGATGTTCCTGGCGGACTGTTTATTATCATGTGTGGTGCTTTTTCCTCATAACAGCACGGATACAAAATGTAACTAGGGAATCATTTTCTAGACTACGTTTTGTGTCCGTTGTGCTTTTCAAACGTGAAACGAACTTCCTTTATTTGCCGTCCCCTTAAATGTACAAATTCTAAATTTGCATCCGTTGAATATGGATGATTTGAGTCTAAACCGTCTGTCCATAATGTAAGTACCTTAAGGCTATTAACATTTCTTTTCCCATTGACGTTTTATCTGATTTTAATACTGACGTGGTTCGTTTTTTCCATGTCCATCTTTACCGTTGTTTATATTCTGTTATAACGTACTTCGTTTACAGGTATTCGTAACCTGTTGCCGGTTCAGTTTATAATTAACTTCCTGCAAAGAACTGCTCTATTGTCCAGAGGGATTCCAAGCAGCATTCCGAATGTTTCTTAGGGAACCTAACCGTTTTAACTTCCTGCAAAAAACTGCTCTATTGTACAGAGGGTTTCCTTGTAGCATCATGAATATTTCTTAGGGAACCTAACCGTTTTAAAGAGAGACATGCTTTGCCCAAAACAACACTGTTTTTAAATTCATATTTGATCAAAATCTACCTAGTTAACTATGCCAACGAACTGGGAAAATCATTGTGACAAAATCAGTCACATAACTGACAATAATAACGAAATTCATCGAAACCGTGTTTTCTTCTTTCCAAAGACTGGAATTTGTGCTCCATAAAGATTGTGTTAAGTAATTAATGGCACAATTCACCCCACCTTATTTTGTTTCGTTTTCACGAAGGGATTGAGTCTAATGGTGTAACAAAAGCGTAGCTGGGTAGCTGCAATCAAAATGCACCTTTGTGTCTCAGTTAATCTTATTTTTACTTTCCTTTCAAAATTTCAAAGGGTAGTTTAGCTTTTTTGTTGTTTTATGCGAATGAGTATTTCCATATTCATATCCGAAGAAGCCTCAATTTTACACTGGTTTTTGAACAAAAACGTTCCGCATTTTTGCAGGTTTTGTGGACTCAGTTTTATTTTCTTTGCTGTATTCAAGCAACAAGAATGCATCAAATCCTTCTCTCAGAAATGGTTTCAGTTAGTAAATTCTGCGTTCACAGTTGAAATAGAATCACCTATGCACTGAACCATGTCTTCCCTAGATGACTTCAGAGCGACAATGTCC
Organism: Acanthaster planci; assembly: GCF_001949145.1. The sequence goes on from NW_019091375.1 coordinate 2,989,737, forward strand.
TCAGTTTTCCTGCAAAGCGAGGATAATTTTAATCGTTTAACAAATCCCTCGGAACGGCAACGCCAAAAAGGGGACCTTTTCTCCACGCGGAGAAAATCATCACCACATCCGTTCCTGGAGTCCCCAGTCATGCATGAACCTGGACGACTGTTTTATGGTAGCCAATACAACTGTACATTCCTCAGGGCCCCTCTCTGACTACATTTAATTATGCTGATGTGGAAGTACATTTGTAACCACGCCCCTAAAATAAATCCGAACTGCGAGGGGATTTTTTTTTACTGGAAGGGTCACTTCCCGGTCATATATGGGCATCATTGGGATGCTCATCTTTCAAAAATTCTTACTCTGCAATAGTTAGGGTCCAGTCAGTGGGAGTTTACAGGCTTATGGTGTACGCATCGGGTGAGGATTACATGAAATCTTTGCCGAATTGGCCCACTGGAAAAAAAGTTATGACCATATTTGGTGATATAAGTAGACTTTCATCCCCGTGGGGTTGCCAGGGTTTTAAAACCATGCATTTTCAGTGCATTTACTCAAACAGGAATGTAAACGAGTTTTCATACACTGAGCTAATATATAAAGTTGAAGAAAACTTCTGTGTGAAAAAAATCATTGCAGCTACACTTTAACATTAACAGGAATTGGTAAACAATTTCAACTCTTAACACCGAAAAGCTGATAATTTTAGGAGTGTCATCTATTTCAGTGGGTGACGATGAGACTATCCAAACGTTCTTTTAATTGGTGAATAAACTTGGATAAGGCAAACGGGTTGAATAGTCAACCTTTCGATTGGATTGCTGAATAAACCTGAATAAAGCAATACTTGTGATCAGTCAAACCTATGTACAGGTGCGCAGGTTACAGTGTCTTCAAACAATGCATATGTACAATGAGAAAGTGATATTTGCTAATAATGTCTGACACAGTTTACATATCAAGTCACGAGACAGGTTTTGTGAGTCTTCCGGACCGAAGCTTAATCGGATGTTGGAGGACTGGAATGTGTTGAGTAGGCAAGAGAGGGTATAATCGGTGTGGGTGGGTCTGTTGAAGGCGGTACTTTAGGGACAGCTGACTTTGGCAGCGTCTTGACATTACTGTGAGAGCTAGATTGGAAGTACAGAGGCGCATCAGAAACGTGAACGTGTTAACCAGGACGGAGATGACAGCGGTTTTGTCTGTACTGCCTGCCGTCTGGAGAAGTCACGCTACTATTGGTCCTCTTCATTGCTACAGCATCTCCGACGTGAAGGGGTGGGAGTTCGTTCCTCCCGTGGTTTGTGCAAGTTACAGTGGCTTGAACTTTTCGGTTTTCTAGCTGGATGCAATATAACTGTCCTTGGGAACAAACTCCGAAGACACATCAATTAGCCCTGTGTTGGGCAAGGATAGTTGACATGCCCTCGGCGGAAGCATTGCATATATTCAGCATGCCAAGATATTGGTCCTCATGCGTAGCTTTTCATTTCAGGAAAAGTCGCTTGATTATCTGCATAGAGGCTTCGGCTTCGCCGCTTGCTTGCTGATTTCCTGGTACAGGTAACCAGTTAGAGTCGACTTTGCACTTGAAAGATGTCAGAACTCAGTTTCTGCCAAGGTCCAGCTGGTATCTCTGGCATGGAGGAGGACACTCTCAGGGCTTTCTTTCCACATGTCCGCACGATTTAACATGCTGTTGTATGTCTTGCAACATGGCAGACCAGAAGAGGAGGTCTTGCTCGCGACGCAGACAGGTGTTAATGTCTGGATGACCGGCATAATATCTTTGCTTCCTGTCATTGTGCATTTAAAAAGGCATGACAACTCAGTCGCCATGAGGGGCAATGCCGTCTTGGACAGTCAATTCATCCTGGTAGTTGAGGTACAGATGAAGGGCTGCCAGGAGGCTCAGTTTGGTTTCAGGCCAACCATTCTTGATTGCGTCCATGATGCAACTCAATGTTTCGTCGGTCTCAGTGGGTGTGTGCATTTGGGACAGCCGGTCAGCAGAGAAGCGGTGTGTTCGAGGTTGTCAACGATGAGTTTGTCCTCTGAGACCATGTCACTGAGTGGTGCACGTGACCGAGCGTCGAACAGGTGACGTTCCTTCCTAGGACGGCAGACAGGTTCAAAGTTGTATACTTTTTTTCAAGCATTAGGGATTGTAGGCGTTTTTAGAGACTCGGACAGATGCTCCTTGCTGATTGCAATGAGCAGTTTGTGGTTAGTGACGTCGGTGGGGGTCCTCCCATGGGTACACTGGTGAAACTTCTCTTTGCCAAGAACGACTGCAGGCATTTCTTTTTTGAACGCTGCACAGTTTCGCTGGCTGGATGTGAGAGAGCGAGTTGCAAAGGCAATTGGCTTGCCTTCCCGAAGCAAGGTAGAACCAGTGGCATCATTCTCAAGGGTCCATTCTTTGGACAGTTCAAAATAGTGGAGACTCTGGGTAGATGTGATGGCCTGCTAACCTTTGCGAATGCATGTTGCTGAGAGGAAGACCACTGCAAGGGTACACCATGCTTCGGAAGGTTGAAAGGAGATGGGCTGGCTGTTAGATTGGGTAAGCCTATGAACTCTGCTAGAAGTTGACAATACCCAGGAAACGGCCTATAGGAACGCTCGACATTTGCCGGGGGAGGGAACTCAGTGATGGCGCTAACCTTTTGGGGGTCAGTCTTCAGACGGTCGTGGGAGATGACGTGGCCCATGAACGAAATCGTCTCTACACTGAGGTGAAGTTTGATGCCCTTCCCAAAGCACCTTTGCATGTTCGTCATGTTCATTCAATGCATGTCTTGCTTGGAGGGCTATTGTTTGAGTAGCATGGAGCTGGGGTTCCTGAGGCTTGCCTCTTGCCTTCAGACGGGAAGAGGACAGTTATGGTGTCTTCCTGCATGGCTTGGGGAAGCCGGATACATTTCAAAAGTTTCATCTTCTGGCTGGTTATGCAGGTGAAATTTGAATCTTTCGTACGTTTCATAAACTTATCCAATGGCATAAGTGTCGAAGTCCTCAAATATATCCTTGATTTTTCAGTTTCGTCAGGTGGGTCAAACTTAAGCCATTGTACACACAAAGTGCATCATCGCCAAGGGAGAGCAACAACGCTGCAACCTGATACTGATCTGGCTGCTTGCTGAGAGAAGCCAAAGTGGTGTGCAGTTGCCTTTTGTTTGAATACTTTTTTTTCCGTTTTCAGTAGTATTCTGATCGATACAAAGAGTGTGAGTAGAGGAAAACCTGAAACACTGGATTTTAGAGCGATTACAGGCATTGCTCTCTGGGCCACGGCCGCCGCAGGGGGGGACAGGGGAATCCATGCCAGCCATAGTACAAAACTCTGTCTTATCGTGGACAGTTCTGAGGCTATCTGCACGCCAAACTTTGCATCGAGCGAGGGGTCAATATCTGCTGCCACCATTTTTCGTGACAACACAGGTGGAAACAGGTCTTTTTTTTCAGAGAACACACAATTAATGGAGCTACATGGCGCTACATAACAACTTGCAGTACCTAGAGGTCAGGCGTCAAGCGAGTTAGGGGGTGCACCCGTAAAATTAAATTCCCATAGACACCAATGATCAAACCTTATTTCAAAATTTTCTTAGAAATACAACTCTCAAGAATGTCCAGCCTGCACAAACAATGATGTTCGACGTATTCTCTTTCATTTTCCTTTCAATTTTTATTGGGTTGACTTGTGAATTTTTGAGAAATTCTCACGCAAAACAGACCACCCCTAAAACGAAAGAAATTTAACTGCCCGGAAAAGTATCCTTTTTCAAATTCACCCCTCTGCAAAATAGATAAATACTGCCAAATTTCTTGTCTCCAAATTGCTCAGAAGTGGAAACCCTGAGTCCAGGTCGGAGGCTCAGTGTCATTTCTTCAATTGCCCAATTCGATGACTCTCAGGACTCTTCACTATAGAATATTTGAGTGCACTTGTATTAATGAGCTTGGCGGAAATATTTCTGGCCTGTTTGTTTGGGTGCACTCTTATAGGCTGCAGACCAGTAAATAAGCTGCCATACACAATTCCGTAAAAGAGGTGGGCCAGCATTTGGTCACAAATCACGTGATCTGATTGTTTTTCCAAATGCTGCACATGACCCAACCGCTGCTACTTTTGGAGGGGGTTCAATCTTGGCAGTCACTGAAGCCAGCCTAAAACATGCCCTATCCAACATCTTACCGTGTGTTTACATACACAATCCCCACTGCATATGGTTGTGACGAAAATACCCTCTCCCCTATTGTATTAGTGAACAAGGCCAGTGAACTTAGACCAATGGAATACTGTTTGGGATCATCAGCGTGTCTGGAGCTGTATTGCTGACGCCACAACAGATAGTTATTTCCCTCTGTCTGACTTTGTTGTTATTGGGCTGGCCAGGCGTGGCGGGGCTAAGCCGAGGCCACCTGTTGACCTGTTGAGACATGTGAGATCGGCCTTGCGGGGGAAAAATAGAATGACCAAACACTCATGCTGTGGTGCCTTTTGCCATCCGTTGGCTTGCGTTGTATTGAGAGAGAAGGGTGAAAATGTTATTTATTATGGGTCCAAGATGCAAAGTGCCCCCTACCCCAATACGAGCCACGCCCCCAAAAAGGACTTTCCCCCCAAAAAATGCAATTACAACCTGCCTGGGAGGGTTTCCATCGGATTTAATCAGAGAGGAGTGGGAAAATGTAATTTATGAGTCCCATTTTACTGCAGAATATGTGTGACCAAAGCATGGTCAGGGTTTCACATTGGTGTTAGAAATAGCAAGGTCTAACACCGAAGGGTTTTAATTAATTCATTAATTACACTTCAACAAGTCAGGAAATATACAAGTTTCTCAGGTGTTCAAGACACATATCAAATTAGTAAGGTTCACTTCTCATCTTTCAATATCCTTTCAATTTTCAGTGGCCCGATAGGCTTTGAAGATATCCAGATATAATCACTCATCAAAACTGTCATGATGCCATCGCCATTTTGAAAATTAATGCTCACACTTCATTGCAATCAAAGCAATGTCGAGTGTCCAGTTTGGTTTAGGTTCCATGCTCTTTATTTACAAACCATCCAGTCCACGCGTCATAAAATGCTCTAATAGCAGATGATTTTACAGGCTGCCATTTTGATTCTGTCTGCAAAGGCTATTTTGGGTCTATTTATACTGGCCTGGAACCTTAATAGAATATAATCAATCAACACTTGCGGATACCTTTACAAACTCTGTGTAATAAGATTTCATTGTTTTTGTTGAAAGTTTAGTCTGACACCACATCGCAAAAATTTCCCCTTCGTTAAAACGGTCATCACAGAATCTAAGCAAACCCCGAGCAAGTTCCGGGATACAATGTGGAGCAACAACGCGCAGCAACAATGTGAAGTCTAAGGTGGCGAGGCTGCTCCAGTAAAGGCCCATTTCCACATATATCGCGCGGGATTTTTGCTCCATTTTAACAATTTCTAGTATCGCCTGCGTGTGTGAATGAACCCTAGAGCTTGCAAGAGAGAAGAAGTATAATTTCTTTAGCAAAACCAATGAAAATGCAGACCAGATTTAGGCACATTTGTCCAATGCAAGAAATGCCAACGTTGACGAGAACAATTTCCATTGCAAAAAAGTCTACGTTCCAGGTAAAAGAAGTGGGAATGGATTAGCTGTTAACGTTTAATTAAGTCCTGTATTTTACACGAGTCTATCAAGGCAGTTTAAAGAAGACATTCCTAACCACTATCGGTGATTCTTCAGTAGGAATCCTATTTACTTTAAAGGAACCAGGGATTGATTTTTAGAATCAGTTTTGTTGTGTATTTCTGTAGTCGTCCTGCATGTATGAAGACTGTTTGATATGTTTTGAGTTACGTAAACTGAACAGTGCACTTTTTAAAACATTACAAACTGACCGAGCATTTTTGCACAAGTGAGGGCGCTTTTGTATTGATGTAAATCCAGGAAGACATGATCCAGATTGCATGTTTTCACGTTTAAATTGTGAATCCCAAATTTGCTATCTGGGATCATTTCTGTGAATAGGATTTTTGCTGGATTATTTCCACAGCGGTAAATTGCCAAAGAAAATAAATTCTGCCATAGCAGCAATTAAGAAACATCTAGAAATTTTCTGTGCACAAACCAGTGCAACATTGAGATTCGATGCCTTGGTTGACATCATAGTTCTGCTCATGAATATGCAAATATGCATTAACATAAAAACAAAAAGGCATCAAAATATTGGTTAAAATTGCAAAGCAAAAACTTAAAATCAGGTGAACTGAAATCCCAAGATGCAATTTCTAGGGCTTTTAGTAAAATTCATATCATATTTAATTTTTTTTTTCCTGGTTCCTTTCATCATCGTATTCTTCTTGACCCGAATAAATGGGATCCCATCATATGACACTGTAATCAATACTTGAATTACACACTACAAATCAGTGAAAATGAAAATTTTCAATATGTTCAATAAGGGAATAAATAATTGCATGGTTGGTCTTCAATGTTCGTTTAAGACAGGCTAAGGAGAATGGACGCGACTAATGCATGAGCCGCAGGCGAGGTCACTCTTAAGTCTTAACCAAACTGTCTGATATCCAGGCACCAGTGCGTGACTATCGGGCATTGTCACTTCTTGGCGGCTGACATAATCAAATGTTATAACACACCTCCTCCTGGTTCTTTTTCCTGATTGGCTGGAATACGGTCACGTGTGGTTCACTACCACAGGCTGGTACATGAATTTGGGGTCCGGGTAAGCGTGACCCGACACGCGCCTAGATATTGCGCGCACACATCAATTCCAGAGACTAGCCTCAGTGGCCGGTCACGTAAAATTCTTGAAAAAGTTTGACTGGTTATTGCGTCCACTGGAGGTTGCCCTGAACTGAAACAGTTCGAACCATGGAAGATTTACTTTCCTACTTGTATACAGCGACTCAAAATTAGACTGCATCTGTGAAACTAAAACAAACCTTCAAATATTTGGCAATTTTTGAAGTGCTATAGAAAGTTGAATTAGAACAGTTGAAACCTTGGTCGAAATTTTTCTAATCTGAGGTGTTTTAAAAAACACATATGGACTGGCCAAATTCGGTCACTCGTGCGTGTCTATGTTCCTGAGGGACTGTGAGTGACCAGAAGAGAGTCCTATTTCCCTAGGCTGAATGTCGAGGAAATAGGACCCTTTTTGCCAGTCCCTAATTGCTAGTCCAGTACAAAAATGCAAAATTAATTTTATCTCCTCGGCGCAAGTCCATCGTTGAAATAGTTGTTCGCGGTACCCGCTGCTCCATCTGATTCAAACCAGCCAGCCGACACCGGCAGGCTCAGTGATCGAGTGGTTAAAACGTCTGCACTAGTAAGCAGGAGGTTGTTGGTCGTCCCACCCGAGTACGCTTGTGTTTTTTGTTTTTTGTTTTGTTTTTGTTTTTTTTGTAGACTTTGTGTAATCTCAGTGGAAGCTGAGCCTGTAAATGAACAGCCAACTGATCTTTTAGTGCATTGAAAGGTAACTGGGAGAATTAGTGGAAGTATTATACAATTTAAACCCTCACATTTTATTGACAAAAACTGAAAAGACATCGAGTATTATATTCACAGTGTATCAAGCCTGAAACACTAATGGTAAAAATTGTGCACTGCAATTATATGCTTATGAGGAAAAAAATTACATTAAATGCATGATGTTCTTGTTGATTGCTAGTCTTGTTGTACTCATTTGTATGTGTGCCTTGGGGTGTTCTTTTATTAAAAATACAGTTGATCAAAATTGAAGCTATTAGATGGAAGCAGCGATGTACATCTATTGAATGATCATTTCAGAATAGGGGAACCTTCAAACAATTAAAGTTTTTTTTCTTTCCAAAAACTTACCCCCCCTCCAAATTGTCAATTCTGATGAAAATATGAAAAACTGAAGACGGATGAAATGGAATTGTCTGGTAGCAGCATTTGATATATAACAATATTTACTGTTTATTGATTGACAACCACGGGTAGGAGTTGTTTCTCCCCAGTTCATTTAGGGAATTTAGTACATTTTACTTTATTATTAAATGCTGTTTATAATTAACCTTATCACCTCCGATGTCATGGGCAAAAATGTGCCAGAATGTACAAAGGGATGGGATTTCAGGCTATTCATGGTGAAAGACAGCAATAGGTGGAAAGGCTTGCGGTAGCACCATGCGAAGGAATATATCTCTTTTAATATGAGTATGTGTGGTTCTGAAAAGAACCGGGAGTATACTCAACGTTTCGGACTGCGTGTTAAGTCCGTTGTCAGGAGCACGCAGTCCGAAACGTTGAGTATACTCCCAGTTCCTTTCAGAACCACACATACTCATAAGAGATACATTCCTTCGCATGGTGCTACAGCAAGCCTTTTTACCTATTCCTACAAAGGGCTAGATATCATTCCTCCTAATGTTTTGGCTTATAAACGTCTGTGGATTTTGTTCGTACTTTGCTCGTTCAAATGACGTCCATGCAAAATTCAACGTTACGAGCGTGTTCATGGTGAAGTTCTCCATCTGGCACCGCCGCGCTACGCGGCACTATGCGATCTTTGGTTCTGACTGACCCAAATTTGTTACTCCCGTGCCTATGTACATGCAGTTAAGATCCCTTAATTCGATTTGTCACTATCATGCGCAGCTTGAGTTGATTCTACTTCGGAATCCTTGGTTTTGAAAGAAATAAAACCAAAGGCTAAAACTGAAAAAAAGTTTGCTTATTGTTTATTTCCGGACCAGACACGATCTTGTATGCTCTAACAGAACATTTAGAAATAATCCAGTGTCGCTTCCCAAACTGAAACTCTTAATATTGTTTTGGTGTGCCATGTCCTGTACGTACCTGATTTCCCTTGATGCCATGAGCAATAAAATTGCTTTGCAAACGCCGAGGTCAAATTACAGATGTTGTTTCAAAGCTAAGGCTGGTTTCACACACAGAACAAACAACCAAGTAAGAAAACAAAAAGAGCAAAACAAACCGGAAAATACTTATAAATAAATCCCCGAAAGTTGCTTCTGTCAGTCAAAAATGCAAGTTTGAAAGTTTGGAAATAAACTAGCTACTTTAATGTTTCATATATTCTTTCCCCCTGTTTGCCACTTAGAAACTAGTATTCATGAAACCTTTGGCGTTTCAAACTATCTTCAAAAATCAGCCTGGCAACGAATTCCTTGTCTATCGTTTCGTCGCGAAGAGGCACTTGACGGCGTCATTTGGTACAAGGGATCCAACATTAATGACCGATCCAAGATTCGTCTTATCAGCCGTGATCTTCGTGGTGACGGTGTCAAAGACATCCCTTCAAGTGCCAGATATTCCTTCTCGTCTGATTCCAGTCTCGTCATTAAAGGTGTCGAGGAGAGTGACGAAGGGAGCTATATTTGCCAAGTCATTCCTCAAATCACTGACAGCAGGGTTGAGAAGATAGACGTGCAAGTCATAGGTAAGTTATTAAGTATTGTTTTAACATAAATATATAGATTAAAATTAGCTCATAAACGCTTCAGGTTAACTGGTTGCATGCATATGACTAAACGGATATAAAAGTCATGCTTACTAGTGCAGACTTCTTAACCACTCGACCACCGAGACGTCTGCACTAGTAACAGGAGGTCGTGGGGTCGAGTCCCACCTGGGTAAGCTTGTGACTTTTTTGCAAGCTCTTGGACAAGCACTGGGCGTTCAGTGTTTATTAATATATACGTTGGGTAAGGGCAAAACCCGTTATATAAATTAACATCTCCCCAACGCAAAAATACATATTGAAAAGGCATTATCTTGTTTGCCTGTTCTTGTTTCTGTTTCTTTTGCTGAGTGTGTTCTTTTATGTTGGCATTTTGACACTGCTTAGCCTTTAATACTACTTTGCTCTGGTGTTGTAGTTGCAGTCTGTGCAAGTTATAACTTTTTTGGTCGAAAGTGAAGAGGGGTTTCTCAAGCTGGCATAAGCACTGTAGGCACTGAGGATGCAGAAAAGAGAAAGAGAGAAAGAGGAGAGTTTCTGCAGTTGGTATTTTTTGGTATATTCAAAGCATATTGTAAAGTTTGAATATACACTGTTGTGCTTTTCTTAAATTAATATTGAAGTTAATTGACTTTTTCAGAAATTCCAACGAAAGTATTTGTGAACAGTTAAAATTAATAAGAAGAAATCGAATGATTCCGATGTTCAGGTTTCCAATTATTAAATTTTTCAATCGTCTTCCACTGCTGTAGGAGAAACCTTCCCTGCGCATGCCAGTGATAAATCGTCCACTACCAGTTTCCAACGAGGGCGCAGACAGATGCTGCCTTGCCAGTGCGCTGCAGAAACACCTGTTCCACACATATCCGCAGTGTACTGGTCACGGGGAGAGGGGGTCACTGAACATACAACAATCATCGGTGTACGTTTCTCCGATGATGCATTTGTGCAGATCCAAGATCATGCTGATTACACCATTAGCAGCAAGGCTTCATTGATAGTCTATTTTCCCACCGATGGCATCGGTAACCAACGGTTTTGGTGTCACGTATTTATGTCCGACAATACGCAGAGTCACTGCCACATCGATGTCCGCTGGTTAGGTAAGTATCATCGTTATACATTCAGGCTTGGCTGTTATTTGTTCTCTAGCAACATAAGCCAACTTTAACCTTTAAATTTCCGAGACAACGAAACTCGTTTTTTTTTTTTCTGTAGACAAGAGCAGTGACACAGGAGCCTGTTCAAGAAATGCTTTAGGTGCTAGTGAGGCAACAATGCTGTACAAATTTATGAGAGCAGATGACACGATACTACTAAATTTATTAACCCTATTAAGGCAAAATTCTAGTAGGGCTATATCTTAGACATGCATATATTCAAATATACATAGTTTTGTACCATGAACTACTATGGCGCTTTTCGAGTTTCAGCTGTTCCTTTCCTATGGCAATTGGTTTTGTAATTGTAAACATGAGACGAATTTCCCTTTTAAAAATCTTGCCTTCTCTGCAACCAGGAATCCAATGTTAATCTGTACCTCGGAGAAGGCAGCCTTATCTACCAGCACTCCCCCGAAAAAAAGATTGGAAGCCCGCAAAACTTCTTCAGTCCTTCTTAAAGTATAACACTGTAGGCCACTTCCAGCCGACAGGTGTGACATCTAGAAAAAAAAAAAAAACATGTACATTCGAAGTGTTACGTGGACCCAATCATACCCTGGAGACGTGCACATCGTTCAAAGGTCGCATAATTCGCTGATTTAATAGGGGAATTCCCAGATCCCTACAATAAAATTTAAAAAAAAATCAATTTAAAACATCACAAGATGACAATATGACGTCATCAATCTGGAATAATTCTTGTATCGGTGTCTTTGTTGGCTATCATATTGATAACGATCAATCATCAAGTTACAAAAACGGTGGCGTAAAAACAAATGTCATGTACAAAGTCAATGGGCTGAAAATGCATACACAAAAAACTGCTCCTTTAAGTTCGATCACGTGATTTGTGGTTAAACTGACAATTTTTAATGACATATTACTTGATATTTAGACTGTCGTCTACATGTCAAATCAAATAACAGAGCGTAAACCACAACGCTTGCTCCTTTGTTCTCATATTAATCTTGAGCCGAAGTTAAGGACTACTGAAGATTGAAATATTTGGAAATAATAATAACTGTTTGGTCCAAATTTCTTTATTACCATGAAGATGAACAGAAACCCGATACTGCCCTTAAAGCTTCTGAGTCGTCATTCTACTTGCTGGAAGGAGAAGAGCAGAGCATACCATGCTTGAGCTTTACGGGAAGCTCAGTTTGTGAGATTGAGTGGTTCAAGATAGACAGTGCAGGTCAAAATCTTCTTGCGTCAAGAAACGAATTTAATGCAGATTCCAACTTCGATCTTGCTAATGACTATGGATTGGTCATAAAATCTGTTGATGCTAGCCATGCTGGAAGATACCGGTGTCGTGCAGATCAAGGTCTTAGTGAAGAAACGTCTGTCTATGTTATAGGTACGCCCAAAGACTAGAAAGTATAAGGTATTGGTAGTCTGAGAGAGAATACAAATTCACGTTTTGTCAACTTTGAAACGAAACAGTGGTGACCCTTCCGGGTTCGTAACTGTTCCGGTGTCAGTTTTTCTTGACACACTGAACATTTCAAAGAACATTTCGATGAATGAATGTTTTGTATTCCAGTGAGAAAAAGAAAACGTTAATATGACTTTCAATAATATTTGAAGTGTTTGCACGTAAGTCTTTTTGTTTTAAAATTTACAGGAGATAAATTTCAACTAGACGGTAGTAAGGTGTTCGTATATTCAACAATTGACTATGTAGTTGGGAAAAACAACACATTAACGTGCTCAGGTGCATCAAATGCGACTGAGATCCAAGGTGGTACAACTATAATCTGGTCATTTGGCACACCAACCAAACAGACTACTACTACAGTAATTGGAAGGCTGGCACTACCAGAGCGTTCCAAAGTGATGTCTGGTGCTGGAGACAAAGCCTGCTACAACATCTCTCCAGAAGGCTCTCTTCTCCTGAACAATTGCTCCCAAAATAGTGACGTCAGATACTGGTGTCATGTGTTTTTTGAACACGGTCTACTTATTAAGTCGTACGTGGATGTTCTAAGTAATGGTAAGTTTATACATAATTCTACTCCACATTGACTGTCTACATTATAAGGGGGTATGGACTTGGAGTGCGCGTGCGGCAAGTTTCCCCTGCCACGCGCACTCAGACTGCATTAAACTGTCGTATCCAGGTGCCAGCGCGTTTTTTAACGCAGCGAGCATTATCAAATCGCAGCGGGCATTATCAGATGTTAATATATAGTCACATGACGTGTTTTGGCAAATAAAAGTAGAAAAGGAATTTATGAATTATTTACACAACAGCTGACTCTCCCCCTAAAAACATTTTTTTAAATATAAAATTGCGACATGGTCCAATATTGCCGCTAAATTAAAACACGTACATAATTACAAATGGGTAAATGCCAAACCCTCACGTCTGACCATAGCTTCTTCCAAGAAGAGATGATGAAAGAGTAACATGTGTTATTTGCTGTGTGTTCATTATTCCGTCTAGAGCCTGAAACTGCTGGAAAATTTCCTATAGTCGTCATTGTCAGCGTTATTGGCGTTCTCGTTGCCCTGATTGCCTGTGCCCTGATATGCAGGAAAATGAGGAGCAGCCATTCGACGAGTAAGTTTTCGGACTAATACGTATAGACAAGTAAAAAAAAAATTGGGAAAAGTGGGGGGGGAATTACTCTTCCAAATTCCACAATATGATTAAAGATGAAATGAACGGCAACAACCGAGTTGAAAAGGGACATTCAATTTTTGCGTAGGCGTTACATTACGTAATATGTTTTCCGAGTCCTTGAATAGAAATGTAGTTCGATGGCGTTCAGCAATAGTATTGCTCGCATGATTTTCTTGCCTGGTAGTGATGGAGACCGAGTGCAAACTGAAGGTTCTTTTTGGACCTTTGGAACAAGATGTACGAAACTTTGTTCACCGTAGAAAGGATACAATACAAATGCTGCGAGAGACTGCAGATCACCTGACCGAAGTTCATCGTGAAGCAGAAAAGGCCAAGGTAGGCCTATATTAATATCATTTCATCCCTGCCCGTGGGTAAAGTTCGCAAATTTAAGTCACTTCAGCTTATAAAATCCCCAATATAGAAAATACATTAGCTTTATCATCTACGTAGCAGTTCCCTACTTATCCAGCTGCTCCTGTTACAGTACAGGGGTTCAAAAGCCATGGAGTTTTTTCCTCTTTAAGGTACGCTTAGTGGCGGTTTTAGTTTTTGAGTCGGGGTATAAAATGAGAATATTTGGTCTGAAACGAAAATCTAAATTTGGTTTCATCCTGCTTTATCTGTCCCTGAAGGTGACTATTAAAAGAAAGTGCTGGGGATTTCAGTTCTTAAAAAAGAACAACCTGTCAACATGTTGACGTGTTGTATTAACTCCACTGGCCAAACTTTAACTCAATCTTGAATGCTTTACCGATTGTTCTAATCCAGCGTGGCGGTGGTGTAGCAGGCCTAACTGGTACTGCGTTAGCAATCACTGGCATCGCTGCCTCATTCTTCACTTTCGGCACTTCTCTCTACCTTGCTGCTGCTGCTGCAGCCCTGGATGCTACTAGTGGAGCCCTCATGGTAGCAGGTCATTTCATACAAGTAAAATCTTCAAATGACGCAGAGAAAAAGGTAGAAAAGATACTGAAAGATGACTCGGAGGCAATGGAAAAAGTTGAACATCGTCTGGAAGAAATTGAATCCGATATAAATGAATTTAGCTCACGTGGACAGGTGGCACTGAAAACTGCTTCTTCAGTTTTTGAGTTTGTAAGGGTGGGAAGGGTGGTTGTTAGCGCTGGAAAATCTGTCGGGCAATCAGCATCTAAAGTTGCATTTACATTTGGAAAAGGATTGGCCATTGGCAGTGCCCTCTTGTCCTTTGTTTCAGTGCCCTTGGACTTGCACACTGTGATTACGTGTTCCGAGAACCTTAAAAACAATACAATACCTGAGTTAGCCAAGTCAATCAATGAATTGGTAACAAAATTGACCGAGGACTGTCCACAAGAACAAGACATAGAGGTTGTCATAAATGATATGAGGGTCAAATTTTGTGCACCTAGTAAGCAGAAAACAAACTGTTGCAAGTGTTTGTGCTGAGCAAAAATGGTAATGTATGATACAAATTGCATTATGTGTACGTCTTTTGCTGGTGACTCATTTATGTTTAACAGCTTTACGACATTGGTCTCAGAAAACAAGTGGTACCAGGGCCGTTATTAAGTATGCTCGGGGTTAATATATTTAGGAATAAAAATGGAGCTTCTCATATTATTCCATGTGATATTTGCACCAATAGTTCGTTTAACCAAGCTTAGTTTTGCTTGGGCGTCAAATTAGAAATTAAACATGATTGTTTCAGTAAATCAATCTTCTGCAATCAGTGAATCTCCGCCTAAACGTATTAATATTACACGTTCAAATATCATCAATATCAAAATATATGCATTTGTCTAGTGTTTAGAACACAGTTGAGCGTATAAAAATAACGAAATGATACACAATCAAGCTAATTTGCTATTCGTATTGATAAATTCAAATGTAATTTGCCATTCAAGTCAGTTTTAATGCAGTGTAGAAGCTGTTTTCGTTCGCTTTGAGGGGGACTACAATAATTTAAGAGAAAGTAAAGAACTCCACACTGCACAAAGGTGCCAAACGCTTACCTCCTCTTCCAAAGGTTTTCTGAAGAAGCGCTAATCATTCATTGATTGGACCAATCACAGCCATGAGTGTTAGCCAATGAGAGTGAAGTGGTTTGACCAATTATTTGAAAGGTTAAGGCACTGGAAACATGGAACGCCAGTTCCAGGGGCAATTGCACGTGTGGGCGGTCACAGCAAGTTGTGAGAACCACTTGTCTTTGAGTTTCATCCACTACATATATGTCCGAATATACTGGAACTATTTCGATAAAAAAGGGAACCACTAAGCAAGTTTGGCTTCATACAGCTCACCACTGCCTTTTTGCAAAGCTACTTAAATCTGTAGTATATGTCTTAATTAAGACTGAAAGCTATTGACTTAAGAGTGTTCATTTGGAATATGTTACCATATCCACTGAAAACATTAGTTGGTCATATTGCACTGATAATTTGTCAATTAAAAAAAATAAAATTAGTTTTAAAAGAACTGGCTAATTGCCTACATTCAAAAGACTAATCGGAAGTCTTTTGACTGATCGATGTTTTGAAATCAGATTGGCACGTTAGGTTAGATAAACCCCACTAGAACAAGAGGGTGCTTGGCGTACCCGTCCTAAGATTAAACACAACATATTAAAAGGCAACATACAAGTTCAAAGTTTAACATAAGTCAAAGTTAACCGTAAGACATATTTTCAAATTAAAGTTGGTTACCATTTTAGCTTGAATTACGGCACTGCCTGTCGCTCCCAGCTAATTCCCAGCCCTGACGACGCTTGATAAAAAATCTTAGGTCAGGCATCACCCACGGATATAAATAGAAATGACGCAAGGGTCAGGGATTACAGACTGAGAGCCCGCTTGTTTTTTTAAACTCGTTATTGGCAACGTCTCAAACATGAGGTTGTTCCCATATCTAGAGGGCAATACTGCAAGTGTGTCCCCACTGAGAGTATGTCTCGGGCACAAAGCCTGCATTGGTCGAAAAAAGTTGTATTCCTGCATTTCGGCTAAGGCGACCTTCGATTCAGTGTATAAAGTCAAATATTGTAGGATCAACGGTTGCCATTAAGATACGGGAGCTTACGTTCAAAAACTAGCCTATTTACTAATAGCCAGAAATAACCGAGCATCAACGGTACCACCACATTCCAAATATAACTTTGGGTGTAAAGTTTATAAATCGAAGACAGATGGCAACCTTAATTTATTGGCCCTTGATATTGAGATTACTGAGTTTTGTATAACACTCAATAATTTGTATGGGCCTAACAACGACGAGCCTGCTTTTTATGACCATGTTTCGGATTTTATAAGTGATTTACATAACATCCACAGGATTTTAAGTAGGGGTTGGAATTTGATTTTAGATGTAAATTTACACTATGTGAACAATATGCACATTAACAACCCCGTTTCTAGAAACAGGGTATTACAATTAAGTCATGATTTGGATTTGGTTGATGTGTGGAGAATTTATAATCTTGACCTCCGTAGATATACATGGAGACAGTATTGACTCTCTTAAGCAATCTAGATTAGACTTCTTTTTAATTTCAGCCGAACTTAATTCCAAGTTGATTAGCTGCGATATTGAGCCGGGTAATAGGTTAGACCATTCCTTAATTGATATCCATCTTGATATTAATAATATGGAACAAGGTAATGGTTATTGGAAGCTTAACAATTCTTTGCTTTGTGATCCCACTTAAGCGGGACCAGCTGAAACTACTACACGCGAAGCGGTAAGGGATTATTTAGCTTTTCATTACCAATCTAATAACCTTTAAAATGTTCACCCAACGTGTGTGAAGGAAATATCTTGAGGCAGTGGAAGCTGGTGGAGCTTCTCAGTTCGCGTCAGGTTAAAATGGAGGGTGTCTTAATCAGGTCCCAGACACGATAGATGGAGCAGGGCAAAAAGCCTTCAAAGTATTTTCTTAATCTGGAGAAACGCAATTTCGTTAAATTAACAAATATATTTGTCGCATTGTTAAAGAGGACAATTGTACTTTGACTTGAAGTGAGGATATCCTTGTAGAAGCGAGAGAATTTTATGAGAATCTTTATTCTTTTCGTGGAATCAATGTCAAGGTTGACTTAAAGCGCGACCGCAACCATGGCGAAAGAAAATAGGGAATACAGTTTAATATACTCACGTGGTATCTAAGTATTGAGTTATATATGTAAAGTGGCACTGTGACTTCTCAGTAAATAGTAATAATGCTGTAAAAAATATGGACCAATTCTGCTGGTTTTATCAACAACTTTCCACGTTTGCACCGTTGGTGGCGCCACGCAGAAAAGCCTTTTTGATGAGGTACCATCGTGGAAACGAAAAAGGTTATGACTTCGCAGGACCTGTTTTAGTGGATATGTTTTCGTCCAAAGGCCTAAGCTGCCAGCCTAGCCTTACACTTTTTCGGAATAAAGTAACAACATAAAAACATTGAAAAGATCTTTCCTTCACTCTGACTTACCAGGACGTATTTATCAAATGATCTTGGTCTCCTTCACCGCCTCGTTCACCAGCTGTAGCCCCATTGTCAGCACAATTCGTTCAAAGCGGTAAGGCTCTGCGCCTCGTATTTAGGACAGTGTATAACTTAACGACACGCGTGTTACCATGCTACGTGTAGTTATGTTCAGTGATGTGACTGCGCCCGCTCAGCAGTGCGTACATACACTCAGCCGGAGAACCGTTTCCACGATATTGCATCGACAAAATCCTGGAAAAGCCGTTTTCATAAGATGTAAATGAAGCAATGACGACACGCTCCTTTTCGCGAAAGCTAGCCATGGTGTTCGGCAGAAACGGGTCTCAAAAGTGAGTTTTTGAAATCCAAAATATTGTTGAAGCAGATTTTATGTGGTATAGTTGTGTACTACGGCCAGATTTCTTTTTCTTTTTCCACCGTTGGGGTTGCGCTTTATTTCTGATTTTTGTTGAGGCTGGAAGAAATGTCCTTACTAAAGATATGCAGGATCGCATTGAAGGTCCATTAATTTATGAAGAAAATTACTTAAGCTTTGAATGGTTGTAAAAATGGAAAATCGTCTGGCTCTAACGGTTACGAATTTTACTAGTTTTTAGCCATGATTTACAGTGGTTTCTTTTAAGGTCTTTGCATTTTGCGTATGAGTCTGGTCAGCTTTCGGTGACCCAGAGAATTAGTATCATTACTTGTTGCCGAAAGGGGATAAACCCCACCAGTTTTTGAAAAACTGGCGACCTATCGCTTTGTTTAATAGCGCATCTAAAATTGCCTCTGCCTGTATTGCAGAGAGGCTGAAACAGTGCCTTAGCAAAATTATTCATGACAGTCAAAAAGGCTTTATGGCAGGGCGCTTCATTGGCGAAAACATCCGTGTGATACATGATTTACTTCATTTTACAGAGACTAATGATATTCCGGGTATCATGCTCTCTAGTGATTTTGAAAAAGCTTTTGATTCGGTTTCACATTATTTTATTTGGATAACTTTAACTTTGGTCCATCAATTATTAAATGGATTAAACTGTTTTATAACCACGCCTCCTCTTCAGTTTTCGTTAATGGATATCTTTCAGAATCATTTATGGTAGAGCGAGGTTGTAGGCAAGGTGATGACTTAAGCCCTAGTTTGTTTCTTTTATGTGCTGAGGTTTTCCCCTGATGTTAATTTATGACCAGAATGTACAAGGTATTAAAGTAGGCGACAAGGGATTCCTAACATCCCAATATGCTGGTACAGAGAGATCTATGTATAATGCGTTTTGTATTTTGGACTGCTTTGAAAGTATGTCAGGGTTGCAAGTGTCGATAAAACTGGTGTTGTTTGGATAGGTTAAAAAAGAACGCTCCTCAGATAGATTGAGTGAGGTAATAATGACACTTTCAAAATATTAGGTGTTACTTTCTCCACCAATCTGAAGTCCGTGGTGTTGATTACAGGCACAGTTCTATGTCCAGACTAACTTTACTGAATATGGTGTGGTCTTATTTAGTTAAGGTTGCTTATGGTGATTTGTTGACGGATAATAACAATATTCCCTTTCTCTTTATTCTCTTCCACATGCATGTTTTCCTGTCCCACAAAAAGGGCTCTCGGAGACTATACGACTTTTTTTTCTCAGCAAAACTGTAGCTAAAAAGTTTGTAAACAAATGGGAAAGGCAACTTAAACTTCACTATGACTTGGATGTTTGGTTTAAGGTCTTTGTGTTCCTTTCATGTGTACATTGGACTCTAAGCTGAATGGTTTTAGTATAGATTAATCCCCAGAATCCTTGGAACTCATTTGTTTTATGTAAACTTCATAAGTTGGATTCCAATTTTTGTACCTTTTGTAAAAATGAAAAGGAAACCTGTATCCACCATTTGTGTAACTGTAATTATCTTAATTCTTTCTAGAGCTCAATAGTAGATAAGAGTAAGGACAAAACCAAGATACAGCTTGTAATAGACAATAAACTTTTATTGTTCGATATTGTTGACAGTAGATTCAAATACTCTTAATCTTATCCTTCTGGGTGCCAGATTTCACATTTATAAAATGGAAATGAACAGCAAACGTCCGTCTTTAGAAGTTTTGAAAAAGGACATCCAGTGGTATTATCATTGTAAAAAAAATATTTGGTTGAAATGGAAAAATTACTCTGCTATCTGTGAAGTCTAATACGAACTTTTGCAGTTTGGAGCCAAAAAAATGAAACGATCTCTAATAACTGTGTTAATTACTTTTGAGTTTGTGTTGATCAGAGAGAAATAAAAATTGTCTCTGGGAAAAAAAGAAAAGATGATTGAAATAAATCGGAGCACAATGAAAAAAAAAGAACATGCGGAATATAGACGGGACGACTTCGGAATATTTCGGCTCTTTCCAGAAAACTGAGGGAGTTCCTCCAGTCTTGGTCACGTGGACATTGGGTGATACCGGACCCTTGATTCGTAGAGTAGTCAGAGTCATTGGGTCTGGTATCCAGACTATGTCGCCCTTTGCTTCATAGTGTTTATAGAGGGCGCCTTTACTATTTTCTTTCTTTTCCATCCCCGTGCTTGCATAGTATATGCTACATGTATAGCAGACCTTGATTCTGTTGTTCTTTTTCCACAAGCAAATTGCAGCGCTTATATCAGCTCAACCTGCCCCCCCCCCAAAAAAAAGCCTTTCCATTTGCATTAGGGCCAATGCTGATACTCAATACTGGCCCTTTATCACTTCTGATGACAACAGATATGGAACCAGGTGCAGTTATTCTGCCCGCCTTATGGGATAAGCCAACCATGCGCGAAGTCGTTAACCGAACACTATGGGCAAAATTACAAAATACTGGTGATTTTGCGACAAAAGAATGCAATTTTAACTTACTGAGTTTTATTGTATTTCATCAGCTCCACCGTTGTACAATTATTATACATGTATTTAGGAAATCCCTTTTGTTCGGTAAATGCCTAAAACGTGAATTGAGAAATATCAGAAACCGAGGCAAAATCCAACCAACGGTGCCCGACGCCGAAGAACAGCAAGCCTGCAAAGCAGTCAGAACACCAGCCAGCAGAGCGAAGCCGTCCGATACGTGCATCAGCGAGGCCCGGTACCCTGTGCGAGATCGTCTCCTGGGGGAGCCGCCCGGGCACCCCACAAGAAAATGGCCAACCAACATGGCGGAGCGCTGGTCCAAGATGGCGGGTTTAAGGCATCTATACTACTAGTAGCAACCGCTAGATCGGTTGAGGCATGGTTGAGCAGAGATGCTCATGTCATGTGGCAACAAAGTGAACGGAAGTAACAAGTAATAATATTTTTCCGATGACTCCACAATCTCTGGATCTGGACAATATTCAGACTGATGTTGCTAAAATAAACAGACCAACTCCGTGCGGGCAGTGGCCCAGTGAAGTGTGCAAAGAGTCTTCAAGAAATTGGAAGCAGTATGACACCAACTCATGCCTTCTTTTGAAAATATTTCAGTTTGTCCAAGCTACTCAAGTTTGCCGGGAGTACAGTCTGCTGGGTTGGCCGTTTTACTCAGCGTTCTTATAATAGGAACAATGTATTGAGGCTAATGTAAATGAACACACCATATCGACATAACACTTTTTGTTTCCCTTTCCAAAAGTTAAAGTGGGACGTTGATGCAAACGTCCACACAAGTGTAATTTGACTGACATAGATTGGAGTACAAATTTATAGTCCATATCATAAAAATATAGAAAATATTCGATTGGTGGGATTAAGAAAAGAAAAAAATGCATATCGACAAAACGAAAGATTATCCACCAGGAACGTACACAAAGCAAGGGACGAAAATACACTTGATGCTGAACACAGATAAAAACTGATTTTTCTTAAGAAAATCCGCTGTAATTAGTGTTTTGGTAGTGAAACTGTCACAGTGAACAACTGTTTCTGATATCTGGGTAGAGGTGTTATGTGAACTTTAAACTCAATGGAACCATGCACTTGAAAAGAGATTGTCATAGAAACCCGGGACAACAAATCAAATCACGATGTTTTACCTGGAAGATTTGTGAGTTGTAAAGAGATGTTGCAGGCAACCGATCAGAAACTATTCACAATGACCAATATCAACAGAAGTACTTTACTGAAGAATAAGTTATGTCCAAGTGCTAAAACCACTCTCCCCTATTGGCTTGGCGTAAGTGATACTATGGAGGTTGAGTGCAAATATGTCTCCTTCCATTCAGGGATGTGTTGTAAAGGTGTGTCTTTTTTTATATTCCCGTTCAGGCCTATGAAGAGCAGGCTCCTAAGTTGTACGCCATACTTTCTATATTTGTTACATCAAAATGTTTATCTTTCAGCCTCAATATTCGTTGGACGTTGCTTCAGAATTATCCCATGAACTTACCCTCAGGGTTCAAATGAAAGTGAATGTTTGGGATTGTCTATTATGTTTTTATTTTCTTGTAATGGCAAAGCGCCACGTGTACTAAGGCACTGTGAAACCGTGGACCTGGAGTATTCCTTTTCCAGGTCTATGATGACAACGATTTTTAGACGATGGGATTGGCAGTGTCACGCGAAGGGGAGATCGAGTAGTAGGGATAGGACAGTTCCACACCAGCCCAACCCTCCTATACCTCATCGACCCCCTTCCCCGGAACTTCCCCCTTCCCACGTGATTCCCCGCACCGAAAAGAACTTCCCAGAACTCTGACCTCCCCTGGGACTTCCCTGACTCCCCCAAAGCCTCCGAGAAAAAATGAAATAAATTTTTAAAATGTACATATAAATAAAGACATGAATATAGGAACTAGGCCATAATGTTGTCCTATATTATCGGATTTTAGGCGATTGAAAAAAATCGTTTCTAGCCGATTTTGTCAAACAGTATAACATCCCAATACCGCCACCCGCCAAAAAGACATGCCAAGCCCGAGCTCGTAAAAGCAATTCAAGCCAGCCAACGACAATTTAGAATTCTCACCCGCCAATCAAATCTCCAGCACATTATAGCGACATCACATTCACGGCCACGGGAAAAAAGGGCAAAATATTGCGAACAGACCTGATCACTGCGATTAAATCACACATTAAACCGCAGGCAATCGAAGAAGTAAATACCCGAAGAATAAGGCGCTTTTAAAGTAACTACTGAAACTGGGAACTGGTGCCTCCCTTTTTCGCCGACAACTTGATTCACTTTTTGGATTTTTACAAAAAGTTTATCCAGGACAAAGCATTAGCCGAGTTTAAAGGTGTTGGTTCATACAAGTTGCACAACCGCCATAAAAGTAAACTTCAAAATGGAAAAGCCCGGAGTCGAGACTAAACTAGGCGTTTTCCCATTTAAGCAATTAAAGATGTGTTAGACCAACAATTTGCCAAGTATATCAAGGATGTCGAAACTCACGAACAGCGAGGCTCGGGCTGGGTGTTTGATAACGTAGTTGCGTTTTACATCAACGTGGCAAAGTAAAACCTGGTTGGAGCGACTTACATTCCACTTCCAAAATATTTAGCTGATAAGAAAGCAATTGTAAACGTCCAAAATAAAGACCAACAGTGCATTCGCTGGGCGTTGAGAGCTGCTTTAAAATTATATTCAGTTAACTTAAACCACCAATTGGAAACTAATCCAAATTGTTATATTCACGAGGATAGAACTTCGACTTACAATAAAGAAGACGGCTTAAATTTCGCTAACGTAGACTTTCCAACTCCCCTGTCATAAATTCCCTGCATCGAATTGCAGAATAACTTGGCAATCAACGTATTTGGCCACACGAGCAAGGACGGCATTTACATACTTTCCAAAGTAAGCGCACAGGTGAGCCCATCAATTTATTCTACTTTACCCGAGGTAAAACGAGCCATTACTGCTGGGTCAAGAACTTTTCTCGGTTGATGGGTGACGCTAATAAACACGATGGCAAATCTTACTGGTGTTTCAAATGCCTATTTCACTTTCAAACGCAAGAAAGACTCAGCAGACACAAAGAAGACTGCCAAGGAATGGACACAGCGCCTTGCAAGGTGTTTTTTCCCGAAAAAGGTCAAAACATTCTCAAATTTGAAAACCAGAAAAACAAGCAGGATGCGCCATTTGTCATTTACGCAGATTTCGAGTCTATTTTAGAGCGCCTCCCACCTACAGGCAAACAGGGTCAAAACACAAATTCACAAAGCCTACGGCTATTCATAAGCGGTTGTCAGATGTGACGGCATTTGTACTAGTCGCGAAACATACAGAGGTCCAGACGCAAGTCGCCACAATTAATAAAACATTTGCCCATCCAAAGCCCCTAGCCTGGTCGCGCGACTTACAGAAACTCCACGACGAATGCAACGAATGCAGGATCTGCGAGAGGCCAATTTACAAAACCAAAGAGTCCAAGTGCCAATGTCTAATCCTGGACGAGCCTACAACTAAAAGTGAAGAGGCAGCTTTAGTTCCCTAAACGACTTCAGTTCCAAAGACTACATTTGCATGACTTGTGAAAAGCCCATTAATCAAATTAGAAAAGTTCGCCATCACTGTCACGTAACAGGTAAAAACAGAGGTCCTGCACACGCCAACTACAATCTCAAGTTACGGGTAGTGCCTTATCACACGCTTGTACTGACGGACAGACGGAGCAGCTATGGGTAGTCCGGTGTCAGCGGTTATTGCCAATCTGTACAAGGAATCGTTCGAGGAGAAGCCCTGCAGAGTTGCCCACCCGACTGCCGTCCGACCCTGTGGAAACGATACGTCGATGACACCTTTGTCATTGCACCACGGGATCAAGCCAGCCGTCTGCTCGACCACCTGAACAGTCTCAAGCCCAGCATCCAGTTCACCATCGAGAATGAGCAAGACAACAGCATTGCATTCCTGGACACCATGGTCCACAGGGAACCCGACGGCAGCCTGACCAGCACCGTGTATCTCAAGCCTACCCACACTGACCAGTACCTGGCCTTTGACTCACACCACCCAGTGTCCGTCAAGAGGGGCGTTGCCAAGTGCCTACATGACCGCGCCTCACGCCTAGTCACCAGACCGCACCACACAGCCGCCGAGAGACGCCGAGTCACCGCTGCCCTCACGGCGAACGGGTATCCAACGTCCTTCATCCGGCAGTCATCAAGACCCAAGACCAGCACCGAAGTGGAGCGACCGGAGTACAAGGCTTTCACCGTTCTTCCCTTTGTGGATGGTATCTCCGGACGGCTGGAGAGGATCCTGGAGGACCACGGCGTCCGCACCGTGTTCCGATCATCCACCACCTTGAGGAACCAACTCGTGCGTCCTAAGGATCTCATCCCACCCGGAAGACGCGGAGGAGTGGTCTACAAGATACCATGCGGTGACTGTGGCAAGGTGTACATCGGCGAAACTGGCAGACCAGTCGTAAACGATACAATATGAACCTTCCTATTTCACTGTTGAGTACACTTATTTTTTGGTCAATTGAGACGCTAAATTCTGCTAAATTCCCTGCTTCGTAAGCTCAAATGTAGTCTCTTATTACGTCATAGAGCTAGAGTGTCTGTCTGTAATTCTGATAATGGTATTACGAGTTCAGCTAGTTTTACAGCTTCCATGTTAATAACTGATACATCATGTGCTGGCAGGTTAGACGATTCGTGACTCGGTCTAACTCCTCCGGGAACCCTTTCTGCCGGACTCCTTCGACTTGAACTTGCCATTCAATTTCGGTAGATTTTGTAATGTTGAAATATTCCGGGTGGAAGCTTACTTTTCTGACTTTAATCTTTTTATCGCCTTTAAATTGTCGATTTGGTTTTCTAATTCAAACGTCTGCTTGCTTTCGGTCAAATAAAAAGTGTGGGTCTCCATTCATTATAAAAACAGTTTTAAAGTAAGTTCAAACTTTTTGACGGCATCGGAAAAGTGTTTCTCCGACACTTGAAACAGGTCTTTTACGGTTTCTACAGTTTCCCCAGTTACGTCTTGATATCAGACAGCAATTAAAGCTCGGAGAGGCTAGCCTCTTTAAATCTTGCCCTCTAAAACTCGGTTTACTTTATGTAAGCCAAATAGACTGTGCCTCTTTCTTTTCTTACTTTTTTTTAATTACAACCCAACTTACATCAAATAAATGCTAGTTGAGCTCAACCGAAAAAAAGGGATACGATCGTATGGTAATAAATTTACATGAGGTCTCCGGCATCAACTGCAAGCAGAACGCTGCTTTCAATCTGAAACAGTTTTTCAGTTATGTTCAGTTCACTGGTTCATTCCCACTGCAAGGGATGGAGCCCCCCTCTAGCCAGCAGCAGCCAATACAGAACCTCAGAACCTCAGGAACAGTCCACTGTGTGCATGTACCGACACGCAGCGCCTGCACATGCATATGTAGTTCTGGCACTGTACATCAACAGTCACCACTCAGGCTGGATGCGCTGCCTCTCTGGTGAAATCCAAAGCTGGACGCAGCACACACCAACAGCGGTGATGTCTACCGGGAGGTGAAAGCTGAAAGGCCTAGGGCTGAGAGCCAGTGATCACATGAAAAGAATCAATATATATATTTGTATATTTTTGTCAGAACTGTCGAAATACATCAGGAACATGGCAGCCATCGCACGCGTTAATGTGAATGGCGGTGCATGGCCATTGTAACATCGCACGAGGGCGCACTAACACAGCACAGTGGGCTACATTTATATTATACAAGTCCAGCTTGTTCAGCAGTTAATTTGACGTCTAATTCTTTAATTAATTAATTAATTTTAAATGTTTTACTCGTTTTATTTTTGTTTTTTTACATACAAAATGCTGGTTATATTTACCGCCCACGTTCTTTGCCTCATCTGAATAAATGCGAGTCAATACTAGCCAACAATCATGGCAGACGAGTTTAGACTTTTCTACTTCCATTCTCTTTGTGTGAAGACAAGTGTCTTCTGTCTTTTTAAACGGAGGAGGTTTTCGCCGATTAATTCGTAAAGCTGAGTAATATACGGTGTTGTGCTCATATTTTGTTTTTAATAAATACTTATTTATTTAAGGAACGTAAAATTAAGCCCAGTTAATCCGGTTAATAACCAAAGTTTAAAATAGTTTTTTTAAAAGCATTTAACCTACCGAATCAGGCAGATCTTCAGAAATATCTACTTTAATTAAATCTTCGACGTCGTATTCAGTTATTAACCCGATCTCATATAAATCAGAGTCCAGTTTAGTTGCGGGATTGGGCGGTGGTTCGTTCTCTCGCGCGTGCCTAGTTTTTTTTTTTGTTTTTTTTTATGTTGGTCGCCCAAGAGAACCACGTGATCCATGCCGTCCAAGTCTATTTGAACCATTAGCTACTGCACGCGCGTGATCGTCCTCTGTCGCTCTTACAAGAGCAGGGTATACGTTGTGCCAGGGGATCTTCTAAATAATCGTCTGGGTCTTCATATTCTTCGTCTTCTTCGTCTTTTTCAATTATTAAGCCTAATTTTTCAAGGTCTTTGTCCAAATCGGATTCACCTGAGGTGGGATCATTTGGCGCTCTAAATCTCATAAACCTCATCTTTTTATATATAAACCGCGGCCGGTTTTCCTCTCATTTAGAAATATTAAAAGACTTTGTGGAATCAATGTTAAACGAGCGACAAATATCAACAATTGCTCTGTTATCGGAATGCCTGTTTAACGGGTCAAAAATTTCAACACCAGTATGGGTGCAATTGTCATATTATTTAAGATTTTTCGAACGGTAAAGTACAAGTAAAAAATAAACATGGCCGATACGTAATGGGTTTTGACGTTTAGGAGGTCCCAACCGGCCCCGCAAGCCACAGTACACAGCCCCCCCCCCAAAAAAAAATGATTTTGATAAAAAAATTATTTTGATATAAACGATTAAGGGTTGCTGACCCAGCTATTTACAGCTTCGTCCGTTTTACGCGCGGAAGGTTTATATGTGAAGTTAACTTTGAAAAATGTTGTCTTTGTTTATGACCATAGTCAAGTGACTGAAATTAGTTCCCATCTTTTTTTTTTTAGTATCAGTATCCTCCGGTCAGTGGCCACTTTTTCCTGGCGCTCGGGAGCACGAAAGCTACTTTCACTGAGATCATGTTCATTGTCCCTCGCATGTCTACTGTTCACGCCGATCGTCTGAGCTCGACAAGGGCTACAGTGACCTCCCCTCAACTGGAAATTTATACCCATTTTCGAGGATCTGTTACGCTCTCATTCCTGTTCTCCAATTTGTCGACACTTTGGGTCTCCACGCAGCCACTCCGGGTCACCTCGCGGTCGCTATGCACATGAGGAGTCCTATTGCCGATTTCTTCCAACTTTGAAAGAGAGTTGGACAGTGCCTCTCTGAGACACCGTTAACAGATACCAGAAGTGAGTAGAATTTTCCAATTTTCTCCTCCCTCCCCGAAACACACTTCACACTTTCGAAAGGACTCGGCCAGACCTTCCTCCACTCCCGGTTATGTATTTCAATGGACGAGCTCTGTTATGTGAGTTTTGGAGATCCCTTTATCAAGGTCCATAAGAAAAGAATACCTGAAATCACGGTCCAAGAACTGCACTCTTCAAGGCCAATTCTGAAAATACTTATTCGTTTTAGTGCCTATCATTTCTTCTGTAGCGAAAGACAAGTTAGTTTTCGATCAGAATTATCTTCCCAAAATAGAGTTTTTCCTGAAAAGCATACAAAGAATCTCTTTTAGACAAACGTATGTGCCACTTTGTTAAAGTATTCAACTTTACAATTCTGCTTTCTGATGTCTTGGCTCGTATCTCAGGAAACCAATCAATATCTGACCCTGACCCCCTCCCTATCATAGTTCCTTCATGACTATTTGGGCGCATGCCTACGTGAATTTGTATTGGGCTCAGCCATTATTTCTTCCTTGCGCAGGAGCGTGATTCTTGATAATCTCTCCTGGCCTTGGCCTTTTTGGCGGGATCTAGAGAGTGCATGGAAGACCTGCTCCTACTAGGGAGTGACCTTTTTGATGGCAAGTTCAGTGAAGACATGCTCCAAGAACCCAAACGCGTCAAGACGGACGAGAAGTTTGATCTTCGTCGTCAAGGGTTCAGTCGATCCGCATCTTAATCTACCTGGACACCATTGAAGGTGACAGAAGCAGCAGAAGTTTCCTTAACCTATACACACGGTTTCGTCAACCTAGAGTCTCCTTTACGAGAGCCTCGGCAAAGTCCTCCCATAGTCTTCAGTCTCTCCCCCACACCACCAAGGTGCCCTCTAAACCAAAGCACTCCTTCAAATCCCAACAATGACAACAACCAGGTTGAAATTCCACCGGGCTTAGGACCGGTAGGAGGTCGACTTTTGGAATTTGCTCACAAATGGACACACATTATTACAGACATCTGAGTATAGTATCTCTGAGCTGTCAGTTGTAATTCACCAGCTCTCCGCCTCATCTCCACAATTTCCCTCGTCGACTCACTCCAGTCCTTTCTGATTTTACATGCCAGAGTTCATTGGAGTATGAGATTGCCTCACCAACGGAAAAGAGAACTATAATCCCTCTTCAGAACCAAACAGATGGATTCATTCCTATCTTCTTCCTTACTCTGAAGAAATCCGGCGACTGGCGACTGATTATCAACTTTTAACCCTCAACATTTTCATCAGGCCGAAGTTGGAGACTTTGGCTATTGTCCTGCAAACTCTTCGTCTAGGTTGGTAGGCCAGGTCATTGGACCTGAAAGATGCTTGTCTTCATGTTCGCATCCATTAGTATCATCAAAAGTCCCTGCAGTTTATAACATGGTTGGAATATAACATACCAATTCCTGTATCTTCCCTTCGGCCTGTCTACAGCACCTTGGTTATTCACGAGGATTACCACAGTACTAGCTGCAGCTCTAAGCCATCAGCACATCCGCCCGTATATCTACCCGCACGACTGGTTGATTGTGGTCCCCTCCCATTCTGCGACCATTGAGACTCTATCAAAGACTGTGTGGCTCACTCTGGACCTGGATTTTACTATGACTGCCGAAACGTTTCCTTGATTCCTTAACAGAATCCGATTTTCTTTGGTGCGTCCCCCAAACATGAAATCCAGCAGGGCTTCTCCTTCCATGGAGCACTGCTTGGCACTGTAAGAATGCATCCATCTCTTTATGACAGCAGCATCCCTCCAGCTCGAGCTTGGCTTCGCCTTTTGGACGTCTGGGCGAGCCCTGGTGTCTGGGGCGTATGCGTCCACTTAAGCTCCATCTACTCTACCACTATTCCCTTCAGAAGGATCCCATTCATTTCCAGTGAATTCCATCATCCGATCCCATCTTAGATGGTGAGTCTCACTCCAGAACCTTTGCAGTGGCACCCGATTTCCTCGGCCCTTTCCAACAGTAACATTAACAACGGAAGTTTTGGAGTCGTGTTGTTGCGCTCACATGGACGACCTGTTTCTCTTGGTATCTTGGTCTCCATTGGAAGACCGCCCTCACGTCAGCCAATTGGAGCTTCTAGCAGCTCTCAAGGCCTTCAAATACGCACCCAAAAGGTACCAAACCAGTGGCGTAGCTAGGATTGTTTCAGTGGATGGGGCACATGGGGGCATAAACTTCTCATGGGGGCACAATTACATAGTCTACTGAGTAATTATCTGGCCGAAAACATTGTTTTTACCTCGCTCTATAACCACTGACATCAAATGCACAAGAATCCTCACTGAAGCGCCGTTTCATTTCTAATATTAATCTGTCCAGAGTGGGGTACACAGATTGGACCCGAACTGTGTCTCTGGTTGTTTAAAGGCTGTGGGCTTGGCCTTATAAACTGCCCATGGGTTCCAGTAGGATGTCCTGATCTTGTCGCTGAGGTAATCGGCGTTTTCTCTTCAATTGGTTTTGGTCGATAGTCAAGACATCAAAGCCCTTATCCTCTACTGCGGTTTTAACATCATCCCATAGATAATCGTACGATTCTGGGTTGGAGCGCGGTTCTTGAAGCTGCGAGATGAGATTTTCAGTTAGTTCAGCTGCCTTTGAGACATTTACATCGTTAGATTGAAGCATGTTGGAAAGCTGGTTTGTCTTGGTGAGTACTTCGGTAAGCAATACAGACGTCATGATAAACTTGGAATTGAGCTGTGCCAATAGTCCCTTGGCATCAGATCCGGCCGGTCAGCGTTGGTTTATTTGCCTATTTCCTCTAGGAGGCGTATCAATGCTGGATTTTTTTTTCTTACCACTCGACAAACGTTCACTCTACACCCCAACGTGTGTCTGATAGCCGTTTCAGTTCCCGAATACGTTCACCAGGATACATATCCTTCTGAACGTCCATCCATTTTGAATGAACACATGATCCACTCACAAAAATGTAGACCTTTTCCAGTGGAGCAAAGAACTGAGCAGCATCTGGTATGCCTTTGGTAACATCCACAAGCACCAAGTTAAGACGATGAGCATGACAATGAACATAGTACCCATAATGTACTTCTCGTTTGAACCGAGTAGCCACGCCAATCTTGCCTCTCATGACGGAAGCTCCATCATAACCTTGTCCTACTTAGTTAATTTGGTAGTCAATTCTGTAGCTTCGTAGAATATTGAATTCGTGAGTGATTCGGCATCCAGCCGAAATGCGGCTTTGAACTCAAGAAGCTCTCCCGTATTTGTCCTTCGTAATAGTATCTTATTACAAGAGAGATTTGTTGTGTCTTGGACACGTCTTTGGTTTCGTCAACAAGTACTAAAAATACTCTGGCTTCTTAAATATGTATGATCTCTTTCCGGATTATTTTAGCAAACTCATCATTTCATTTTGAATCTCTGAACTGGTATATTTGGAATTTTTAGAGCCGCTTTCTAGACGTGCTTGATGACGACATCATGGTTTGCAACCAGTTCCAGGATTTGTGCAACATTTCTAGGATTGGCAACTCCTTCATTTTCCCTGTGCCCTCTTTGTACAAATTTCTGTGTGCAAGTCACTTAAATTACTTGCCCGAGCGATTTTATGAGATGACGATTTTTTTCTTACTGTGGCCTCATATGCTTCGCTCATCAACTGCCCAACAGAGGTGCCTTGTTTTTCGGTGTTTTTGTACTCTGACCATGCAACCATTGCATCTCAATGATAGTCTGCGTGAGAATGGTTAATGAAGTCAAAAGATTTCCCAATCGCTTTCATCCAGTCGGAATAACCAGTAGAAGTGAATGGTTTTTCGACGTTTGTCGATGGTACTGAGAAGTGACGGCATGCAAAACAACACACACTGTCCGTAGCTTGCGAGTATTCAAACCAAGGACTATTAGGGAACCACTCTGGAAGATAGGACTGCCCCTTTTCCCAATACAGAGTACAAGGATGACTCTGGGGTTTAGGCTGAGTAGGACCCATTTATGGGGTTCTGGATATGTTTTTTGGACCCGGCCCTTCTCTTTCTACCTTTTAATGAATGGCACTGTCATCATATCCCTCAGAGAAGTCATCTTCATCGCTTGACTTACTGTCACTTTCAGAAACTCTACCAGTTGTCCCCTCCGGTTCTACTTCACTCTCATTATAACTGTTTTCTAAAACATCAGTAGGGAGTGACTCCTGCTCTTCTTGCTCCTGTATTTCATGACTTTTACCTTCCCAGACTTTTGTACACATACCATAATACCTGCAACTTGCGATCCTTTAAAATAATCCTTAATCGTCGCCCTTGTAGTAACTAAGCCAACTAACGAGTGATGTAAACTACACACACGCTGCTGCGGTAGCAATAATTGCCTACATAACGTTTATGTGCAAAATAACAGTGACCCACTTTTCATACAAAGCTGGTATCGATCGATGCAATCAAGTACGCGCACACATTCGTTTCCTGTGACTGGAATCCCAGCCACAAGAGTTAAATAGGGCCTATAGCCAGCTAGTTTATTTTTCTGCGGTCACCATGTAAGAGCAAACGCCTTTTGTTTTGACTGGAACGATAATTGTAAATATAGGGTTACAAAGCATCTTACTGATGTGTTTCGATATTGAAAGTATGATTTTAACTCGTTGGTATTTTTTGTCTGGCGAGGGTGGGCACCTGAGGGCACCAGGAATTTGTGGGAGCACGTGCCCCCTACGCCCCCTCCCCGTGGCTACGCCACTGTACCAAACAGCTTTATCCAGAAGGAAACGGGCAATTCCACAGTAGTGTCCTACCTGAACCGTCATTCTCCTTCCCTGTGCATGTTCATATGGAAACTCCTCAGTGTATTCTTTGTCAGATATCTCTTCAAACCAGTCATCCATCAGGAAGGAACAACTAGCATATGTCCTGTATCGCGGCTGTACAGTTCTCACAGAATGGACACGTCATCGTCCAACGGTTCAACAGATTTTCAGTAACCTTTGAAGTCCTTAATCGACATGTTTGCCTCCCATCTCAATTGCTAGCCAATAACATTTTGCTTCGTCATGCCCACTCCATGGCTTTGGCCACAGACTCACTGAGCATTAACTAGACAGGGTTCCCTTCTACCTGGGGTTTTGACTCCTCCCTGGCCAGACAACCATGGTTTCCCCGGCTCCGAACTTACTGTATCTGAACTCGGAAAGTCTCATCTCACTCCCTGGAGATTTTCAAGCTGTCCTTTGGAGCAGTATCCCTTCTAGAAGACGCTGCAGCCTTGGTAGCCAGAAGCAGGAGAGTCTCAACCAAAAAACTTACGACAATCGCCTACAGCATTGCTTGAAATAACGGTGTTCACAGAAAGGTGCTGATCCCAATTTTAAGTCTTTAACCGTCACTGGGGATTGCCTACTTTATTCCTTCAACTCGGGTCTGCCGGGTTCCACAATCCGAAGTTACCGATCGCCATTGAGGCAGTAGACACTGAGTCCAGAAGATTGTTTGACTTTGTCCAACAACACACACAACTCCCATTTAATTAATAAAGGGTCTGTTGGTGGAGCAACCACCAACCAAAAAGCTTATTCCGAGTTGGGACCTTATTCTTCTCAAGCTGTCCAAAGCACCTTTTGAACCAGCAGGATCTTCTTCGTTTCATCACTTGACAGTGAAAACGGCTTTTCTCCTTGTAGTCTTTCGCAGCACGCGGTAGAAGTAAACTTCATGCCATTCCATAGAAACAGGTCACATACAGGAACCAAGGAGTGTGCGTCTAATTCCAGGAGTTGAACTTCTAACAAAGGACCAATCTGTAAATTTTACTCCTCTGGATTTTTTTCCGTCCCTACCTTGACATCCTTTTCAACCTTGAAGAGGATAAATTATGGTGCCATTTGATAATGTTGAAGTTTTATTTAGTGCTCACTTGCACCAAGGAGCCTAGAGGATATACCGCACAACTATTCACCACAACTATTCACCACAACTATTCATCCACATTTCCCAGCTTCAGTGACACCACCACCGAAACAGGCATGTGGGTCTAAGTCTGGAAAGTCAAATCAGCCTGCAGAGGTCACCCAGATTCTCCCATACCAGGCGCGCCACGAGCGTTTCACTACGCACCCCTGGCTTATAATTATGCCAGATCAGGAGCACCAAGAATCAACTTCGATTGCTGGCCCCCACAGAGCCGCGAATTTTGCGCAGTGCAGCTCAGGCTCATTATCAGGCAGGGCAGATTGGGGGCTTTCTGACCCACTGGAGCATCTCAGACTCAAGTTTAAGCCCATCAGACGATGAGCATGGAAATATCGTGGGGTCTCTTTCAAAGTGTAGCTGTTCCAGAGATTAAGCAAGCAGCAGGTGGGAAGAATCCGTCAACATTCGCATTGTGCTATTTACGGGACCTTCTCCAAAACGAAGGCCGTATGGGTAGACAAATACTGCTGTCAGCTGCACACAAAACAAGAAGAAACTGGCGAAAATCTACAACTTCCTCTTACGGACTTCAGGTTTACAGCTCCCAGTTATGTGTTCACTATTCATGTTTTGGCCAAGCCTAGATAAGACCTTTATCTTCTGGTATCCACACTCCTCGTTCCCACCCCTTTCTCTCAGGTAAGTCTCAGTGTTGTAGTCGAGTACTTTGCCAGCCGAGCACAAGTACTGATTTCCGAGTACAGGTACTTGCACCTGTGAGTACGAGTACGAGTACAAGTACTTCTAATCCGAGTACGAGTACGAGTATTGGAACCAGACTACCAATGCCCAAATAAACCGCGGGACCAATCTGGAGTACCACAATATAATTCGCGTACGTGATTGGTTATGTACGCTCACAGACGGCGAATGGGTCGTATACGTTATTAATGGTCCCGCATTCGGCCCTCTTTTTGTCAGAACTGTATCGAATATCGGGTCATTGGGGTCGATATTTTTGTACCTTACTTAACGGCCGTGGTAAGTTAACTTAAAGGATTTCTGATCGAGTACTTTGATGCTCTAGTGCATTTTTGGATGTCGAGTTGCGAGTATTTTGTAGCCCGAGTACAAGAACTGTAGTTCGAGTACGAGTACTTGGACGTCCGAGTATGAGTACGAGTACTCTGAAAACGGTACTCGACGAGTACCGAGTACCGGTGCTACAACACTGGTCAGTCCAGTGCTTCTCAGCATTTGCAGGTATCGGGGGTGTGGTACTTTTTGTAATAGAAACTCCCCAATCTGTAGGAACTTTCTGTTCTAATAAGAAATACCTCCGTTTCCATCCCTCCCATGCCATCTTGTCTGTGGCATATTAAAACGGGGGAGTTACCTACGGAATTCTGGAATGTTCAGTCATGAGACCTGCAGTGTATGAGGGTTGACGTCAGGGTCTTTGTTCTTTTCAGAGGAAATGCTTGCGCATGCCCATTGGATACGCACTCGTAGGTGTCGGAGGTATTTTTTTTGGATTTGGGGAGAAAGATTCTAATGTTTAGTCTAATCTTAGAAGTGCGTCAGGTCACCTTGACTGAATTAAAGGGTGCACTGTCCTAATTCAATAATTCAAATACACCGCTGGACAGTTTCTTCTGAAAATAAGAGTTTGTATGGGCCTAGAAATTGTGGGAGCTTGTAAGTATTGCCAAGGATCAACATTCTAGATTAAGGGGCTCCTTATCTGAGAGCAAAGCAGACGAAAAGTTGTCTTTGCAAAATTGTCCAAAGAGCCTGAGAAAGTGAATGGGTGTCATTTGAAAAATTGCTACCACAGTTGTAACTTCTGTGTCCTTCCTCCATGGTCAATCTATCCTCGGTCAAGGCTTTCGTTGTTAACCGTATTGCACTCACTAGCTATCCGTTTCTACCATTTTCATATGCTGTGGAAAAATCAAGTCGAACTGCGACCAGCCTGATGTGCAAACCAGCTGAACTGGGACGAACGACTTGGTCCGACCATTCACGAAGGCTTATGTTTGTCTTTAGAGTCGTTAGATCTAAGCGCAGCAGGCGCATGGGTATTTTCCTTAGTCCGTGGTCTACCTGAAGTTTCAAATCGTGTTTTACGTCAGATATACTAAATCTGCCCTGAGAATGCATTCCATTTAAGGCGCCTTTCAATATGTACGTTTTTTGAGTGCGTTGCGTACACAACGCGTTAATGCTTCTCACTTTTACAGACACAAAAATCGACTCCATTCCCACAACACACTTGTGCGTTACGTTCGGCCGTCCAAGTTAGTCTGAAAGCGACTTTTACTGATACGCAACGCTTTACAAAAGTGTTGATGGGCATATGAAAAAGGCGTCTTTACGGTCGAGTTTGAGTGCTCGATCGTAAGTTAGGGCGTTATTTCCAACTCATAGCTAATTATCTAATTTAAAAATATAATAGTCTGTTAACTTCTTGCGGCTAGGCTTTGCTATATTTTATTTTGGTAAGCTGTACACATTGCAATAACTTCTGAGTTATAAAAGGTGCTGTCGATCTTCGATAATTTCGAGAGTTGGTGTAGGCTTCCCTTGGAGAGGTTACAACCAAAGTTCTCTATTAAGATTTCTAAAAAAAACGTTGCAGACTTCAGCAGGTTATTCAGGCGTTCGCACTGAGTCTGATAGACAATTCCTACAAATGAAAATATCACACTTGAGAGCATAATGATAACCGGTAGCATTAAACGTTCCTGATGCGCACAATCGTGGATCGTGCGCATCAGGAACGTTTAATTCCAAATGTCTATTTTTATCTTTCTCGCCTTATCACATACTTCCGTGAACTTTGATTTGTTTATGATGTTATTTCGTGGTGCATATAAGCCCAGTGATATTAACTCGAAAATACTATTGTCCTATAAAGGACTTTTAAATTGCTCGCTTTATTCAATAAAAGGACTATTTTTGAAATGTATTATTAGCGGCAATCATGACATGTTGAGATGAGTATTATTGTCAACTTTTAAAAGTTATGTCGTGATCATTATATGAAGCCCTTTCGAATAAACCTTTTGCGATTTTAGTTTTAATAAAATCTGGTACATTGAGTCATCTGATTGCACATAAATATAACGATTTGAATCCCCTACACTAAAGACACTGTTGCTATACCTCGTGATTCGGGCAAGCTTTGCATAACGACCATCATCACAGGAATGGACCGTTTCCTTTGTGCCCTTCCTATCTATTCAAAACAGTGTATTGGTGCAAGGCGTCTCTTATGTAACCCCGAATTACGAGGTTAATCACAGTGTCTTTAGTATGGGGAATTCAAATTTTAATGTTCACGCGAACTCAGTGTTCCAGTTTTATTAAAGTTTAACTTTTAAAAGGCTTATTTGATGTGGTGACACGTCAAAATATTTGCACAATCCGAAGCCCATTCCATTTTGGTTCCCGTTACATCAAAATTACGGACTCAGCGTACTAGTATAAGCCTATTTGAGGTATGGCCAAATATAACAATTTAGCTCAGGGAAATAAACTAGCGGTTGGAAGAAAAATCATAACCTATCAACTCGGCGTTTAAATGTGTCCTTTTCAAATATACATGCAAATTTAACTGACTTTCTCTCTTAATCCTTCGAAAGTCTTGTGAACTAGAAAAACAACATAAAGCTATCCCTCATCTGGCAATAGTCCATTTATATAAGTTATCAAAAATACTTTTTTTCTTGGGGATGAATTTTCAGTTTTCAAACAAACAGAAATT
>NW_019091375.1:3027624-3049253 GCF_001949145.1 Acanthaster planci
GTGCATAATTAAGACAAACAAATGATGGAAATGTTTAAATCTAAATTTCGGCAGCGAGTTACTTTGCCTTGATGCTATCAACTTTGTCTGTCACACCGTGATTAGCGACTAGAATAAGTGCAGTCTCACGTGTAGGCCTCCATCACAAGCAAATCGAATACCGCCAAATAAGTGTCAGCAAACCTCAAGATAACCTCTTGACATGAACTCAGAGGGACTTTTTACCCAACTGTTTGCCTCTCCTACATGCAAATATGGACTATGAAAAAGTTGGTTTTATTTCATAGAAGTATATTCATATGTTTGTTTGTCAAAGATAAAAGTAATATGATCAAAGTTAAGCCTACGGTTGTTAAGAGGTCCCGTAAATTAAACATAACTGTGTTTCTCTCCGACATGCAAACATGGACTATGAAAAAAGCTGTCTTTTCTCATAAAAGTATAATCATATGTTTGTTTGTCAAAGATAAAAGTAATGTGATCAAGTTAAGCCTAGAGTTGTCAAGAGGTCCCGTAAATTAAACCTTAACATAGTTTCCAGAAGCTGCATCTGGAGGAAGTTCCTGTGACTTTTTGCTCAACAAGGTAGGGTTTCTTTGCTTTGTTTTAGAAAAAAATTAAAAAGAACTGTCGAGGGCAGAGAACTGTATTGGCACTGTATACCTTTTCAATCATAATATTGTATCATTTCCCTATTTTTTCAAAAGTGAATTCATTCATCCAAAAAGTCTGCTGTGCCCTGAGTCACTAATTATACTGCTCGTCAACAAAACATCATTATCTACTTCAATACAATTCTGATATGTTTTTGTTGTTTCTGAGTAGATGATGTTAATACTATAACTATTTTACGTGCTCGATTACGTATTTGTTTCTAAACTGACAGCTCTGCTTTTTCTCCTTTATTTCTTAATTTGTTCAGTCTTCATTCTAAGGTTAAAGTAGCCAGTTGGTTCTCTGAGCAAAGTTTCTACACGGGACGTCTACAATATTGATAGACAACAGTTATTAGTTTGTCTGTTGGGTCCATTTTATTTTATTTGTGCTTTCTTTGTCAACATTCTTCGCCTCATTGTAACAGTAATTTATAACTGCACCCTTAACCCATGCCGTGTGCAGGGTTTAAGTAGATGGGTCGATTTCACAAAACTCATCTTATCTTGAAACATATATTAAGGCTTAAGATGAGTCCCAACTCGATGATTGATCTTTGCTAAGAAGGGTTCCAAGACTGGTTTAGCCAAACCCATCTTTAGAAAGACGGGTAATAAGTAGAAATTTGGAGGCTGCTTCATGTTTCTTTGAGCCCTTTGACGAAAACAGTCGTTGAAAATATACGGNCTGCATAATTAAGACAAACAAATGATGGAACTGTTTAAATCTAAATTTTAGCAGCGAGTTACTTTGCCTTGATGCTATCAACTTTGTCTGTCACACCGTGCTGAGCGACTAGAATGAGTGCAGTCTAACGTTTAGGCCTCCATCACAAGCAAATCAAATACCGCCAAATACGTGTCAACAAACCTCATGATAACCTCTTGACATGAACTCTGAGGGACTTTTTACACAACTGTTTTTCTCTCCTACATGCAAACATGGACTATGAAAAAGCTGTCTTTTTTATCATTGAAGTATATTCATATGTTTGTTTGTTTGTTTGTCAAAGATAAAGTAATATGGTCAAAGATAAGCCTACAGTTGTTAAGAGGTCCCGTAAATTAAACCCAACTGTTTTTCTCTCCTACATGCAAACATGGACTATGAAAAAGCTGTCTTTTATCATTGAAGTATACTCATATGTTTGTTTGTCAAAAATAAAAGTAATATGATAAAAGATAAGCCTAAAGAGGTCCCGTAAACTAAACCTTAACATAGTTTCCAGAAGCTGCATCTGGAAGAAGTTCCTGTGACTTTTTGCTCAACAAGGTAGGGTTTCTTTGCTTTGTTTTAGAAAAAAAAACATTAAAAAGAACAGTCGAGGGCAGAGAACTGTATTGGCATGGTATACCTTTTCAATCATAATATTGTATCATTTCCCTATTTTTTCAAAAGTGAATTCATTCATCCAAAAAGTCTGCTGTGCCCTGAGTCACTAATGATACTGCTCGTCAACAAAACATCATTATCTACTTCAATACAATTCTGATATGTTTTTTGTTTCTGAGTAGATGAAGTTAATACTATAACTATTTTAAGTGCTCAATTAGGTATTTGGTTCTAAACTGACAGCTCTGCTATTTTCTACTTGTAACCTTTACTTTGAAAATTTAATATTGTTACAATGATATTTGCTTAACTTTTGGAAAGGACGTTCTCTGAATGGACTTTAGGGGACAACGTTGACCTAATGGTCAAGATTGGTTATTTTCGTTTTAACAGTAACAAAATATTTCTTTATTTGTTCAGTCTTCATTCTAGGGTTAAAGCAGCCAGTTGGTTCTCTGAGCCAAGTTTCTACACGGGACGTGTACAATATTAATAGACAACAGTTATTAGTTTGTCTGTTGGGTCCATTTTATTTTATTTGTGCTTTCTTTGTCAACAGTCTTCGCCTCATTGTAACAGTAATTTGTAACTGCACCCTTAACCCATGCACTGTGCAGGGTTTAAGTAGATGGGTCGATTTCACGAAACTCATCTTATCTTGAAACTTATATTAAGGCTTAAGATGAGTCCCAACTCGATGATTGGTCTTTGCTAAGAAGGGTTCCAAGACTGGTTTAGCCAAACCCATCTTAAGAAAGACGGGTAATAAGTAGAACTTTGGAGGCTGCTTCATGTTTCTTTGAACCCTTTGACGAAAACAGTCGTTGAAAATATAGGGAACGCCAAAATACGAACGTGTTGCAGAGCAGTTGACTCATGTATGCTTCCAATCATTTTGATAATTCCATTTTGAAATAACAAATAGGTTTTCCTATACCATGAGATTTTTTAGCATTTCATTTCAATTAAAAGTAACTTTTTTGTAAATGATAACACTTTCCAAGCCTGTTCCTGCAGCTAGTTTCATCCCACAAAATTGTTACAAAAAATAGCTCTAGGACAATACTCGTCTTTCACTTAGACAATAATTACCGCATGCATTAATGAGATAAGACAACCTCAGATCCATTCTGAGTTAGGAATAGTTCTTGAAGAAGCTAGGATTTGTTGAAAGTGTCCTAAAATTTGGTGAAATTGATCATAAGACGAAATGTAAGGTAGGACAGGTTACCCCTCTTAAGACACGTCTTGCCGTTTCATGAAATCGGCCCTGGGGGTCATTCGTTTACCAGAGTGGTCATTTTAACCCAACACGTATGTGCTTGCGCTTTTCCTAAAATGTTTCTGAAGTTGTGGTGACAAAAAAACCTCCGGCAACAATGCGTTTTGGGTCCTCGTAACCCTATATTCCAACATGCGTGTTGTCCTTAAGTCCGTGTGTGAGTTCTTTGTTCTTCAAAGGTTCTTCCGGAGAAGAGGTAACAGGTAATAATAGCAACAGAAGCAACAGTAGACCCCAGGTTTTGGAACTGAAAGGGCCAGCAGTTTAAAAACCTTTTCGGGGAAATTGAGGATTCTTTTGGGGATGAAAAGTCATTTTACAAAAAAAATCCGTCCTACCCGAGGGATAGATATGCCACTGATACTTTATGTGACACAAATCAATATTTGATTTTGATTTTGATGATACGAAGTGCAAATATGTGCACAACCACGTACAAAGTGTAAGTGCCGTCTAACGAGACCGTACACAACCTAATTTTAGAGCTCCGTCACAATACGAGTTGATGTTACTTGACAGGCTGCACAAAGCGTATTCATAGTTTGCTGGGACATTTCATTTCCTCCCATTACTGTATATAATTAGTTTCTTGAACCCTTCGCATGATTGGTAAGAACACCTGACTATGATTGACTAACACTCTGGACTATGATTGGTTAAATGTCTTAACTGTGATCGGTCAAATTTTTGAATAATTAGTGCTAGAATCCGCCACAGAGTCCCAACTTTGCGGAAACCTTAACTTTGTAAGGGTTGAAACTATATACAGTCATTTGCAAAAGCTTAAGACCAAATTTACGAAGTGCATTTCAAATATAAACCAGTTCATCATAACAACCTATGTTTACTTTTAATTTGTAACCTTAATATCTTGGTTAACAGCGTACATTTCCATTACTACATTTTGACTATATTTCAATGATTTGAAGTGTTAACAGTCTAATGGTTAGTGTGCCCGCTATCGTTTTTGATGACTTGAACTGGGTTTTGCACCCCTGCAAAATGACATAGAAGACCTTCCTTTGGAGAAAAATGCATTCAAATGGGCTCATAGCACTTGTCTGGTGTAATGAATGAGTAAATCAATGAGACAATGTTGTGCAGGTCCGGTGACAGAAATACCAACAAAATACCAGATGGTCTTAAACTTTTGCAAATGACGGTAGAACACCGAGAGGGGTAACTTGAGTGTGGAAACAATGTAATTTTGCCAACAATAGCAGCTGATTGAACAATAAATATAACCACCCAGGACAGAGTAAATTGTATAATAAACTACTTGAAATCATACGCAGCATGTAAACCCATATTTTGCCAAGTACAAAGTATTCTGTCAGTTGTTGGTTTGTTTGGGCATTTTCAGAAACGAAGTTTGTGTGTATTAGGTTCCAGCTGAGTATAGCTATCTATGCTGCGTCAAGTCTAGAAAAAACTTGCAATATGTCAATATCAATAAGGCTTTCTACATTTTATAGGGCCTTTTTTACCTGTATATTGTTGAATTATGAATACTGATTCGAAATGATTGAACAAAAATGTCAAGTTCTGAGTTTACTTTTGAAAATTCGTTATGCCAGATTAACATAACTAGGGAAGGTGGTTGTAATGGTTCATAATCAACTAACATCAGTACAGCATCTGTATAGTTCATCAACATGACTTGATTTTTGCCAAGCAAATACTGTTCCTATCTATTTCAGTTTCCATACCTGTGTATGAGAAAATTTAAACTGTGGGGACCCCAGGACAGGCCGGTAAATAAGACTTTTCGTGGGGGCGGTTTACGAATCCTCAACAAAACAGACCATTTTTGAAAAGCAGTAGGATTCATGAGGTGCCATTTGTTTTCGGGGAGTTACAAGTAAACTCCAGAAGTGGGGAGCTCAAATTTTTTTTCTTGCCTCATAGACAAAAGGTGCAGACGCCACCCTGCACCCCCCCCCCCACAGTTGGCCTACATGACATGCATGTAGCATAAGCAGTTGTAATGAATTTAAATTCAGATGGATTTGGGGAAATATCCTTTCGGGGTCATCAGATATCTGAAGACAAAGCTAAATGTACAAAGACCAAGTGATGACCTCTGCGTCATCGGACGTCCACCCAGAAGCCTGGAGTTCGCCACAAAGATGAAAATGTTGAAGTTAATCAAATTAAGTTGAATACCAAAAGACGCACTGAGAACAAAAAAAAATCCTGTCAGTTTGTTCGATCCTGGAAGCTCCAGAAAATCATCTTTCTGACCATGTACATAGCTCAAAAAGTCAATTTGAGACTTATCAGTGATTTTGACGTGATGGGTCATTTACGCCGTAAGCTGATACTGTGCATGAGTTCAGTGACGCCAACTCTTGCTTTTGTTTAACTTTTTTGTCCAACTTTAATTCAATGCTTCGTGTATCTCTACGAGTTAGTCACAGTATACACTCAGCTCTTATTGGAAGTGAAATACATGAGCAAGGAAACTTAAATTTACAAGCCCAATGGGTATAAATCATTCCTAACGCTGGTACTCGGCCTTACAGATATTCAGAAGTGTAACAAGAATATGTGACCATGGTGAATTATTAACATTTAAAAGGTGATTAACAAGAACTAATTTGTATTTTTTCTGTGCAGGATACATTCCATGGATGTCAAGAAGCAGAGCGTTTTCTGGCTAATCATCATTGGAGCCACACTGAGTGCATCAAAATACCATATTTGTCCTCATAACAAAGGTGAGAAATTATATTTCTTAAATTAAGTTAAATGTAGTAGATTTGCCGTAGATTGACACCATAAACAGCGTCACCTGTTGCCAGGGGCAATGACATCATTTTGAAAGCCTACAAATCCATGACCACTTAGCTTCCCTATCCCTGCATGTCACATCTTGCCATATCCTACATCCAAAAAAACCACAAAACAAGCTTTTAGAATGCAGGTATTTGGCAAAATTTCAGAAAAAGAACTTCAGACCAACAGTCACTATTGAAGGGACACTCCATTCAGACTGTTTGGTTGAAAATCCTTTGTAAACTTTCCCGTGAATTGTACGTGCTTTGTCAAAATAAATCTGTACTCTCTCT
Source organism: Acanthaster planci (assembly GCF_001949145.1). The sequence continues at coordinate 3,033,964 of NW_019091375.1, forward strand.
TAGAAATCAGGGAGCAACATGCCTTCGGCCTCTTGAGTGAAGACGCCAAAGTACAACAAGGAATTTGGCACAAAATCCCTTGTTTGGCCTACCGTCCTGGTGAAGAATTGGATGGGATCATTTGGTACAAAGGATCAAGAATAGATGACCTTGGAACACAGAGGCTCATCAGTCGAAAGGGAGCTGATTACTTTCCAACTACCGAAAGATACGCATTTTCATCTGATGAATCTAGTCTCTTAATAAAAGGCGTCGAGAAGACCGACGAAGGGACATACCTGTGTCAGGTCATCCCAGAAAATTCACTCTTTCGAGCAAAAGGCGTTCATATCAACGTTATTGGTAAGACTGCAAACACTTTAACAGTAGTATGGTGTCACCACTTAATTAATGTATGCCACATAATTTGACTTCAGTGTTTACAAAAAGCAAAGTTATACTGTACTGCACTTCCTTATTGTTCTCTGGAACATTATTTGTTCTTCAATTTTCCGGACAGGCCTCCATACAACTGTCAACCCAACGTAATCTTTCAATGATGCCCCTAATTCAAAAATTATTTCAAAATGAAGAACAACCAAATGAAAAACTAGAGACCATTAGGTAGATTACAATTTGGGGTTTGCAATTCTAGTACATACACTCTTTACGAAATGGCGGTGACATATCGGGAATGTTAGTCTCATTTTTCACAAGATGCTTCGTGATAAATTCAATAATAAGTCCAATTCTGTTTTCTGTTGGACCCTCCCTACAGGATCATATCACTCTCCAAATAAGCAACGTCACTACGATATTTTCCAAATTTATCCCTGTACAGCATAACAACACTGGTCTGTTTTGTTGAGCAAATTAATTATGTAGAAAAGCTGGTTACTCGATCCTTCGAATTTGGTGTGAAGTTTCGCCCTGAGGCTAGGCCTTGAGTGATGGTCGCAATGATACAGGGCTCTTGGTATAGCTTTCTTCTGTGGAGAAACATTCGTTCCTAAATACTCAAAACTCACGCGGCACAGTAGCTAGCACGGGGGCAGGAAGGAAGCCCCGAACCTAAGGGATACAGCCACCTATAATATTAATGAACATGCATACAAGTTCCATGCATGCATGAAATATTTATAAAACTAACATGTTTTAATGATTCGTAAACACAATTCAGGCATTTTTCAAGTCAATGTAATTCTTCTCTGGATTCAGACAATAATGTAGGACACAAATAAAAGTTATGGTAACCGTTATTCTCACTGAAGCAGGTCTTTGGGAGGTGTCCAGGCTGGATGTTGCAGAAATTGAGACCAGTTTTGATAGATCAATTTGCTCTGATTTTGCCAATTCTCGGCCGATCTTCACCTGCTGCATTACGGATCTGCTTTTCATTTTCTCATCTCATCTTCTCTGTTGTTTCCAGCTGATTCGTTTCCAGCTGTTATCAGTGACACATCAACTTCTGCACGTTTGGACCAAAGAAGTAGGCAACTGCTACCGTGTCAGTGTGCTGAACAGGTCACAGAGGGCATTTCCGTAGTTTATTGGTCAGCGGGGAATGGTGTCATTGCAGACACAGAGATCATTGGGGCGCGTTTTTCCGATGGCACTTTCATTCAGACTAAGTATGGCACTGATTGCAACATTGATCCCGATGCATCCCTTATCGTAAATTGTCCACGTGCGTTTGCTGACGTTACGAGGCTATGGTGCCATGTGTTTCTATCCAATGGCACGCAGCGGAATTGTCACACTGACCTGTCATTCGCAGGTAATTTAACGAGTTTGCAAACCTTTCTTAGAAAAGAAATACACTTACATACTTAAAAATTAGTCATTGCTAATGTTTGAATTCTCGAAATGAATTAAAAATTGGACATTGTTATTTTTCTGTAGCGCCGCCACAGCAAACATTTGTCCTAAGTAGGTCCTTTGCATGGTTGAAAACGATATTACTTGTGCATGTAACGTTGTTACGATTACTGGCTGGTTTGGTAAAACAGAAACATTCGAGGCAAGCCCGGTAATGAAGGCAACAGAGACAGCTTTCTATCTACAAAAGGGTAGGGAGCAGACTCTTCCATGTGTAGACAAGACGCCTGGCGATAAATCTTGCAGTATCCGATGGATGCAAGAGGACAAGGACAGCGGTCGACAGATTCTCCATTACCAGGTTTTCAACAACCACATCACCGCTGAGCCTACCTTTCACCTTGCCGTTGACTTCGGTCTCACTATCAAAAGTGTACAAGACAACCATACTGGAAGATACACCTGTTCAAGAGGTGCCGGAAAACCATACACAATTATTTCCGCATTCGTTATAGGTAAGTTTCATATCATTTGGTCTCACATAAACGTAAATTTCCATAGAGAAAAAGAGTTCTCCTTTTATTGTTTAAAGCTTTTTCCGCAGAACAATGTCGTTTAGGTGAAAAGGCTTGCATAATTATTCCCTTCCTCGGTCTTAACATTACTTGGTTGACAAAAGGCAAAACTTTACGTGCTAGCATGGAGGGTAAAATTCCCAAGCTAAAGACTGTATACCTCACACCCAGAATTTAAAGAAATCGCTGTTCAGGAAGCTTATGGACTGTACCCGCCAAAGGGAAATGAACCATCAATGACCAGTGCATGTAGTTTTTTGTTTTCTTTGGAATAGGAAAGGAATGACATTGGCATGTTATTCAATAACTTTAGACAGGAATAACATGACACGGCTCTGGAGGAACAACAACGTTAATATCTTTACCTATTCCTTCCTAGAATAACCAGCGCTAGCTTTAATAGTCTTATTCTTTGACACTTGATGCTGTCGTAGATAGTTTAACACTTTAGGCCAAACTTTTCACCCATTTCAATTGTGTTTTGTAAAAGGTGATTCTTTTCCACTTGATGACATGAAATCGATAGCCGCTGATCAGGTGACTTTTGAACCTGGTCAGAGATTCGAACTGCCCTGCCCTGCCAAATCAAACCTATCTGAGACAACCAAGGCAACATTGGTTTGGTCTTATGGCACCTCAGACAAGCGGTCATCCACTGTTATTGGCACACGGAATCTACCAGATGGTTCAAAAAGTATGTCTGATCTGGGAGGCAAACGGTGCTTTGATATAGCTTCAAACGGTTCCCTCCTTTCCAACTGTTCTGATGAAGATGATGTTAGGTACTGGTGTCACGTCTTTCCCCATGATAGTTTGTTACGGAGATCCCATGTCGATGTGTCTTTCCACACTCAGAACACTACTCCAAGTAAGTAATATTAAACTCTAGTTTTTGGATTATTGACATTCACAAATGCTGGCTAGATATCCGAAGTGTTGCCTAAATATGACCTCTGTGAACTACATACGGACAGTAAAATTAAACTGTGCAAAGTTGTAATGGCGTACTCCGTCACGCATTATTTGCTGAAAATTCAAAAATGTTTTCTTTATCTTTTATTATGCCGAACTTCAATGAACACCATTGAGATGATTTTTTATTACCAGTTCTTATGTTTGGGGGAATGTATATATTGACATCTTAGTTTTTTCTGTGTGTTTAGACTCTGCGCAGGTGCCCTGTATGAGACTTCATGTGGCAGGCGTAATCATTGCTTGTGAGATGATGATTAGACTTGTGCTGTCCTGGAACAATCTGACTTAGTTTGACGGTTTCATCTTATCATTTGGCACACTTTAAGCTTTTTTAACGATACTTGTTATCTTTGTTTATATTATTTTTTAAATTATTGTTCTTCTTGTTATTCATTTTATTATTGCATGTTGTTACTAGAATCTGTTTGTTATCTCTCTCTAATTGGTATCCCTGTTGTAACCGATGCTGCTCCTTTTATTGGATACTTTTTATTTTATTTTTTGTTTTGCAATAAAAAAAATAATGTGTGAACCGCTAACCTGAGAAAAACCTATTCGTCGGGAACGTGATACACCTGTAGGTGAGCCTATTCGAAGAGTTGCGCTTTGAGGCAAATTGAGAAACACAGCAGGTGTTCACTGGGGTTTAGGGGAGGGGTTGTTTTGTGGGATGTGAGTTTTAGTTGTTATTTTTATTTTCGGTTTTGTTTTGCTTTGGCTATTATTTTTGTTTTCTGCTTTCATTTTGGGTTTTATGCTTGGGAACTAGGAATTGTTTTAAAGAGTGCTGCGTAATCCTGGTTTTTATGATGTGCAACGAGATCAGGATAAACAAAGGACGTTATTCAAAACAAATACATGTAGGCAAAGTTTGGTTAGAAAAGGATAAGGGATTATTGCATTAGTGGTAAGTAAGGTTTGAAAAATTCTTGGCACGTTCCCCTGGGAATGTCTCCCTAATTTATAAAGGGTAATTATTATAACTTTTCGTTATTAGTTATTTCTTCATCTTATACACCATTATTATTAATCTGCGTCGTATATTTTTGCATCAATATTTCTTTTGCACGCAGAATGGTACGTTTGTTGTTGATGTATTTTTTATTTATTTTATTTTTGGTTCATTTCAAGGGCGTAGCTTATTATTCCCCCGTGCAACAAAAGCCACTACCCCAAAAATAAGGCAAAACAAATCATTGCCAGGTACAGAGAATACTGACACATCAAAGGCATTTAGACACTTAGAGATCGAAAAGCAAACCTGATTTGGTTTCCAATCGTAAATATCTGCAATCTGCGATCTTATACTTAACGGTCGTAATGATCTACGACATTTTTTGTAATACTTAGTTCTTTGCAAAACTAAACATAGCAACCACGACGTCTGGTCCTAGTGGTATGTGGAACCCGCAAAAAATGTCCAACAATTTGGGAAAATGGCCCCAAACTAAGCAATAACTGGAATCAGGTGACACAAATGAGGCCCTATTCATATGTCAAGTGTTCTTGTAGTCATTGCTGTTATTGTGTTATTGTTACCATTATTATTATTATTCCTGTTTTTATTTTCATGTAATGGTACTTTGCTTTTTTACTTCCACTGATGCATGATCACTGTTTCTGCTAACCTTGTTGGTTATTATTGTTAATTTTTACTGTTGCAGTTATATTTTTTTGCCATATACAGTTTCAACTATATCATGGGTACTGTTACCTGTGTCGCTGTGTTGCCTTTGCAAACTTTCTTATTTTTCATGTTATTATTTTTGCAGTCGTAACTGCTGTTATTGGTATATATTTCATTGTTGTTTTGTTTTGATGATTCTTTTTTTTCTCTCTCTTATCGTTTTATTTCTGTTTTTCCATAGTTTAATGACGTATTTGGACGTTTTGACACATTTTTTGCACGTGTCAGCGTTTCAGCCTTGCACTTTGTCAGGGGTATGAAGCAAAGGGGTTGAAACTTATTCGCCCATATGTTTGCGAGGGACACGTTATTGAGTTATTTGTTTCCCACACGTTCGCTTTTTAAAGGAAGTCTGTATTGGAATAGAGTTTTGTTCCAATGAGTTCATACCGATTTACTATTTTGCACAAGGATATGAATATTAACAATAATTAAATCAATTGGCAAAAATATTAAAATTAAGATAGACGTTTAGAATTCGAATGAAGTGGACATTATGTAAATGCGCTTTGTTTTGACATTAGTGTTGCTACATTTTATCTTAAGATGAGTGTCCTATCATCGCCTGCGACAAGAAATTGTTGCCAGTTGATTAGGTAACCTGAGGAATGAGTATTCTTGAAGAGCTACTCTGTGTCGAATAGTTTGTTTGACCAACAGCAAGTTAGAATGAGCATTTACCCAGAGTCACAGCATTTTCAGATGTGGGTCATTCAGTAGCAGGTGGCAACTGATTTTTTTGTGCATCACTGAGATGTAGGCCTATAGAAGTATCAGGTATAGGCCCTAGGTCACGTAATTATCTTAAGATGAGCTGCGTTCCGTTATTTTTTAAGTCTCATGATGTCAGTGCAACATTTTATGTGCTAATGTGAAGCTTTCCATGCTTATTTACATCTGATGTTAAGAAAGCAAGCAAGAACTAAAAAAACCTTCAATGCCATTCTGACTTTAAAAAATGCGAAGTGTATAGTGAAGTTGATTGGAACCATGGTTTATTCATTGATTCGTACGCTTACATGCACTTTTACCGGTGGTGTTTAATTACAGGATTTTAAGATCTGTTACAGAACAGCGGTACCCGAAACACAAACCTGGTTAGTTTGGCATTGTTCTTATTTGGGGTTCAAGAGTCCTTTTATTCATTATTTGTTATTTTTAACACATTTTAAAAACATTTTCTTAAGCATACCGGTAATTGGTGTTCATTTTGGTTTAACCCTGAATATTATTAAACAAGTTAGAACAATGTTCACATATATCTTGTGATGTATTCAGTCAAGAAAGTGAAAGTGCCTTAACTGAACTGGATACAGTAAGCCTTTTAACTTTTATTCGATACTAATCGTTAAGAACTGTTGAGTCACATTTCGTGTGTTGAATGTTACAATCACTCTTACCTCTTTATCTCAGAATTCAGTTAAAACACATTTGAGTCAACAGATATAAGGTAGCACCACAGATAATTTGTTTTAATCTTTAAACATCCTCCATAACGTGAACATGCTAACAAAATAATAATGGATTTAATTTGTTTGATCAGTTGTAGCCTATGTTGTGGGAGCTGATACACCTACTTGCAAAGAAAATACTAAACCCTAAAACAAAAACAAGCAAATCAGATCCAACGCCTGGCGGATATACTTGTGATATGTATGTGTATACTGTTAAATTTGCATTGCTGAGTTGCTCTGGTGAATCGAGAATTGGTATATAGGAGATTATGTGTCCATTCAGGCTGATTTAGGTGTTAGTGAGCAAGAGAGGACATTTTGAACCCTACGTAGCGAAATCCATCACGTTCTCTGTGTAACGAGTGAATTTGAAGAATCTGGTTGAATTTGTAAAACATGATATTTAATATTCACTTTTTAGTCCTTGCAACTAGGCCTACTCTTTATCTGTTGCCGATTGGCAGTTCATCCGCTTTATTTTCACTGACATGCAAATAAACAGTAAAAGTAAAATAAATGTTTTGATTGATCAGACGTAGAAAGAGAAACAATTTCTTTTAGTCGACTTTTAATCGAAGTTTTTGTCAACTATAAAGTGTATATGAACTTTGGAAAAGTGCGTATATGTGCTGTGATGTCTGTTCTCTCTTTTTTTTAAAATTTATTTCCTACAGCATGATTTGGGATCAGATTGCCAAGTGGTATTTCATGCTATAGATTAGAAAAACACTTCAAGAATGAAAATGGAACTGAACACCCCAAAATCAAATAAGCCTGATACAGCATGACCCAGCACCGTCTAACAGAACTTTCACTCTGTTTTTAGGGTGGGTAGTTTGTGTTAATTTTCCCCCAATTTTGTATTTCTTATTTATAACCACCCTTTTACTCTTCAGAGTTAAAAATCAAACTTTTAAATTCACCGGAGTCTAATAAGCGTGTACGCATAATCCAAAGGTTAGACACATTAGCAATTGTGACGTAAGGCCTTGCTTGGGCTTGATCTTGACTTGTGATCTCATCTGTTTAACGCTTTAAACCAGAGTTGAAAGGCTTTTCCAGGAGACCTTTAGGATTTTATTCTAAAAAGATATATGTGTTAAACCGTAAAAAGTTTACCATATGCAAATGCGTTTTGAATCTGAATGTAACGAGTCTAGGCTTATTTGGAACTTGCCTTTAAGAACTTGGGACTTGAATTGAGACTCATTTCTTACACGGGGGATTTGCTGAAACATTAAATTTTGTGTCAATTACCTTTATGGCGACCTTTGAAGGATAAAATCAGTCACCAAAGACGCACCCGGGCCACGCGCACCACGTGCTGGTGGCGCAGCCATATTTTCGTGGGATGACGTTTACATCAGATAACTTCGAGAATAAATACAAATTTGAGTTGTCCGCATCCTGACTGTTTAAGTCCCCAAGTCATTAAGGCACGAAACACGAAAGTGTGTAGGCCTACCTAATCATATAAAACTTTACTTTCTCTACTGTGGCAACATTGTAGTGATTATTTCCCGCTTTGTATTCATTCTTGTGGTGTCTTTTTGAACACAATCACTTTACTGAGATTTTTAAAATTCTTGCTACCTAAAGGTTTCTTTCTTGTGATAAATAAAAATCAGCCACTTATATGGTACGTTCACCTTCGTGTAGCAAATCTTGTCTTTTCGCAGATCGTGTTTTGCGTGGCGTGACATGTCGCAGAATTTCGGGGCTGTTTTCACTCTTTCTGATGACGATACTTTCTGTGGTCACGTGGTTATTACAAACAGACAATGATTAGACCATCCATGAATGGGTGAGTGGTAGCAGTCAGGATAGCCTGAAAGCAGGATTTGTTGCGGTCCTGGCATGTAGTGCGTGTCCTACCGCGCCGACGCAGCACACATGCAACATAGGAGGAGGAGAATGGTGACGAGATAAACTCGGCCTACGAGATAAAAACGGTCTTTTTCTATTTACAATTATTCTAAATATATGAGACCTCATTATTAGGATGTCTTCCTGTCACCAACATAGATAACAGTCCTAATCCTTGAGAGGGGGGCGGTTCCCAAATAGGGCAGGACCTCTAATGTTCGGTTTCTCTGCACTTAGCTGTATGCGCCGTGGGTCGAAACCGCCTGATGTCCCTGAGCTTGGAGGGTGGTGCATTTACGGCCGCACATCGGTTCTAGCGATACTTGTTTTACCCACACAGGCAGGAGGGTTATCCACGCAAGACAAGGGCCACGTCGGATGAAGTTCACAAAGGACAGTGTCCACACAGGAAGCAGGTGTCCGCACAGGACAGTGTCCACACAGGACACAACTAGGGAAATTCTCTTGGTCCAACTACTATAGCAAGGTATCCCATTTTGTTGCGATACAGGCTGCACTGTTTAGGGGCTGAGTCCACTTATCACTCAAAAGGGAACCCTTTTATTTAAATTCAAATAAAAATGATTTAAATACATGTACACCTACAATACAAATAATAACAAAACAATAATATGGTAGCTTTCCCTGAAAATGTTACATAAGTAAACGTATACTATACAATACTCCAATCCCTTTTTGAGCCAATCATCTATAAATAGGTAAGACAGCTTTGAATTTCCCTCTTACTCAAAGTGGTGACCAAAGATCGTATAGCGCCGAAGGCGCAAGATGGATAACTCTGCCCAAAAGGTGTAATTACCATGGGCGCCATTTGAGCAAGTGATACGCCTGCGCAGTTTATCATAATGCTTAGGCGCAGGCTCACCAGGTTCACATGCCAGCCGCGGCGCCAGCGTCTGTGCATTAATGTGCATTGTGCAAGCGTATCACTTGCTCAAATGGCGCCATGCGATTACAACGTTTTACGTGTGTTCAAAGTGAAATTCGCCATCTTGCGCCGCCATATTGCGGCGCAAGATGGCGAACCTATGTCAAACCTATGTGATAAAGGAAAACAAACATCTCACTCACAGATTCCAACTGGCATAGTTTCCTCTCTTTAAAGCTGGGATACTTTGCAACACCATGCTTAAATCACCAACTTGGGTGTTTCTGCCCAGTAGTGCTGCATGTTCCTGTGTGCACATGTACATGTACACATGCACTGCATATTATACACAAAGCATGTAAATCAGTCAAAGAAGCAAATTAGCCCAGCCCATGGCTGCCGTCGGTTGAAGATCTGATTTCTCAACGTTACGTTACATTACGTTACGTTACATGTACGTTACATTTCCAAACAAAAGAAAGGTTGGTTTAAAATCAAACATTTGAATTGTTCCCAGGTTTTCCACACATGCTGCATATCTTTAAAAATTGAAAAGTTTGAAAAAAGGTTACTATGTTACGTTTAAGCTATTACAAATTGTCCTTTGTTAGTTTGGTGAATTTCAATTTTGGCTCTCTGTCGACGGTCGGCCATGATTTACGTATGCACATGTGCACGTTCACGTACATGTAATCTGACAATGCACGTAAACGTATACATGCACTACTACAGACAAATGATTCTCGTGCAAAATATTCAATTCGTAATAACTTACAAATATTACCGGTGTTTTTAATGGGTCTTAATGCACACTTTATTTCCTTTGTTTGCATAAACTGGAGAAGTTGTTTTAAATGAAAGGAAAGACTGTTGACTTATTTTCTCTCAAATCTCCTCTTGTTTATTTATTTTTAATCATTTTTTCAGAATTTGTTTCGAATTTTGGCATTTGAATTCATATAATACGGAGGTATAATATTGTCTGATCAATTTTCAGTTATCAAGTTATCTTGGTGAACTTTATTTTTTTGTAATTTGTTAACAATAAATTATGGTCTCCAGCATGGAAAGAAGTGTTGAAACGAATTCCCGACCTCGGAATCCACCGTAAAGTGGTGCACAAGGGCATGGGAGTGAACACAGTCAAGCGGAGTCTAACTGGACATGAGTTCTCTGTAGGCCTACGTGTTGTATTACTACACCGCGTTCGTTTAGCCAACAAGCATATGGCATTGATTTCTGTTACGATCCAAAAAAGTCCAAACTATTTAATCATTCTGAAGCTTCAATTTTCTCCGATGCAACAAAGAAATCAAACAAGATCACACTGATACAAATAACAAGGAACAAATAAACAAGTATGATTTAATGAGAATGTTAGAACACTTAAAAATAAAGGGAACTGTTGACCAGAACAAGAACAAGTTGACAAGGAATATATCGTTATAAACAAGGTTTTTTACGGGCGAGAACTTGGCAATGCAAGACCGTTAGACTCCACAGATGGCAGAAAACACAGTGCAAAAATAAGCTATTACGGGGACGAAGACCACGTCAAATAAGACTGACCGGGATCGAAACGAAACGGCAAGGGTGTGATGACCGTCGTAAATACGGGAACTTGATGATCTCACAAACTGGAACTGGATTCAGTTTACAAACTGTCTATTCCGGAACAAAATTCAGCTTTGCTCTTCACTTGGTCTGGACGAACTTTTCTTACAAGTCTCGCTCGACAGACGACTCGCCGCCACAGGTTGAAATGGTACAGAAGTCAACAAGTCAAAGACTTCTCACAGCCTGCATACGGTATTCGAAATCTCTCTTGAGGTGTGTGTTTCCCAGTCTTTCCCGATTTTATAGTCTACAATTCTTCCAGAGATTTCTCTCATTACGTAGGGTTCTTAAAATACATTTCTTAGCATTATTTAATCTTATGAGGAAACCCAAGAATATATACCGGAAATATCGCCAGCTTTCTTGTAATTTCCACGTACAACGAGAATATTCATTACTATTCATTCACTGTGGCCTGGGGTCAAAGCGGGTCACACACAGAATCGTGGGCGTAAACCGAACATTTCATCTGCGCAATACATGAAAGAGACCGAGTTGAAACAAAAAAAAATACTGTACTCGATAAAAATGGAGTGTTCATATTTACAACTATATATATTTACTCTCTATCCTGGTAAGGTACGTGGGACAACTGGGTTCAAAGATTCTTGCTAGTCTGAAAAATTATATGTGGTACATTTCAACAGGAGGGCATACAGACAAATCTAGGAAGTGTTACAGTGGCTGAATTCGCCAAACAATTAGAGTCAAGGTACACTTGTTAGTTCTACACAGGAATTGGTGGCTAGACAAGCAGCATGCTCACAAAACCAACCCACTGCCAGACACTGATGGCGACCGTCGGTAGGTTATAGCGAGAAATTGTGCAGTTGTACAAGATTACACTGCACGTATATATTTATTGAAACTTAATATCTGTATTGTTAATCATTTTTCCGTTGTTTTCAACACATGCAGCCCTTAGCTTTATGTTTTGGTAAATGTTATAAAGTCACTGAAAAGCTAACCAGAACTCTGGAAATACTTGCCTGTATTCCTCTTCAATAGCAAAACTAGACATACCAAAATCTTTAATCCTCTTAAATGACTCTGGTCACACCTAACACAACATAAGTTCAGTATCCATGGTCAGTATTTAGTGGGAGGCTCAAAAGCTTACTTGCGTCCTAAAATGGTGCTAGATACACGGAGCTACGTACAGTTCACGGAAAGCTAGTGCACTGGCCGGAATATATGCCGGCTCTGCTATCAGTGAAATCTCTATGATGTTGCCTATAAAAATAGCAATTCATATCGTACACATTTAGTGTCAATTTCATCTGCCTAACGTTTCACAAACATGGAAATATAAAGAAAGCTTTCAAGATATGTGTTTATCCATTGGCATAAGTTACACACATTACTTTTAGAAAACATTTTTAAATATTCCATAAAAATGCAAAAACGTAAGCATATCCGCCTTTAGCTTTTATACTTCATTGCCTGATAGTTTTTACAACACCTCGGCAATAGATTCTGTGTACTTGATTGGCCTAGGGATAGCCACATGACGCGCTTTATTTGTTATTTTGCTGCATGCGGCAAATGCAATTATACACGTGTAACCAAAGTAGAGCTGTATCACAGATCTATGAGCTCTTTACTCTACCCATAACAGCCGAAAAACTATACGCATAACAACCGCCACTGCGCACACCTTGAAGCGCTACCGCCAAACGGCTTGATAAGATTTTGAAAACCAGCAACAGTGTAGGAAAAATATTTGTTCTTGTATACAATAATACAAAAAACCAAAGTTCAAACCTTTATTGTTAAGCTGTGTGCCTAGCAAGCAATGACGTCCGCTGCGGTATATATAAGTAACCTGGTTTGACAGAGGGCACTCTCAAGTATGTTATAAGCACTCAAGATTGAGTGCATATACGCCACTTTTCAGTAAAAAGGATCTCTCATTAAAACTTGTTTCTATCAACATTTCAATCAAAATCAGGGAGATGCGCCTTTTTTGGTATTTCAGCTAGTCTTGAGATCAGAGTACAAAGTAAGGGGACACATTGTATTCCCTGAAATCACAGGTGATTTGGGAGTCCACGATGAGGCGATAGTTACCTGTAACACCTTATATTTACATATTTCTTTAGCCTAAGGCTTCAAACATTCGTTCATGTTTTATGGCATATTGATACATAACTTGGTTTCCCTATTCAACAAAGCGCAACATGACTGTGTTCTAACATTTGATAATGCCCGATACGATTTGATAATGCCTGCTGCAAAAACGCACTGGCACCTGGGCCCAATTTCACGGAGCTGCTTAACAGCAGAAAATTGTGCTCCAGGAGCAGTTTTGACATATACGCAACGCTTGGCGCAAATGTTGACGCGCATATGGAAAACCGCCAACAGTTCTATCCAACAGATGTTTCAAAGGATTGCTATTTGAAAGCGCCGATCCATTAAAGGTCCATTAAAGGAGAAAAGTCAATATTTGCAAGTCTAAGCCAAGTCACAAGTCATTTGGTCAAGTCACAAGTCAAGTTACCAGTCATTTGATGACAAGTCAAGTCAAGTCAAGTAACTAGTCAATTTGGCCACAAGTCTCAGTGTCGAAGTTGTCGAAGTACAGGACACGTTGCGCGATATGTGATTTCAAGTGATTCAGACGTGGCCTTGGGCAGACAAGACTGAAGTAGAAATCGCGAGCCGAAGAGCTTACGCTATTAAGAACGCAAATCGGTAATGGTGGGCCTAATGTAAAACTTTAATGGGTTCAAGAATTTTTCTGCCTTGCGTTGGTACAAAGTCACAATGTGCAAGTTCGAGTCAGGTCACAAGTCATTTTTTTGCGAGTGTAATCGGAGCGAGGGCAAAGGGGCACATGCCAAATTTAAACTAATCAACCCCACTCGCTGCACAACGGAACGGTTACCACTTTAACTAGGAGTTGGGTGAGAAACTAAATTCATAAGTGTTCATTTACACACATAACGGTGTTCAAAATGGAATATATCTGATTTATAACTGTCTGAACTATATACAAGAGCAAGTTAAACGTACAGTTCCAAATTTGGTTTAAAGGAGGAACGAGTCAAAAGTGGCGAAGTGGTTAAGGTATTAAGTTGCAAACTGATAAGTGAAGAAATAAATGAACCAGTTAACAAATCTATAAATGAATCGGTAATGAGCGAATGAAGCTATACATGAACAAGCAAATGCGCCCATAATTGAAGGGGTAAATTAATCTATAAATGAACGACAGTCAAAAGGAATAAACTGAACTGTATAACTACGCCAGATCTAAAATAACAAAGAAAATCATACTTTGACTTACAAATTTGCTCAAAATTAATGCCGGCGAAGTCAAGATTTCCCTCACGCTCATTTAATAGAAAACCTCCATTCTATTGGCATAAATATACTAATAAAATTACAAACGAATTATATTAATTCAAAATATAACTGCTTGCCAAGCAATATCGGCTCGAAATCCTCACGGCAACAATAGGATTAATTCAGAGTATAAGTTGCTGAAAGAAAACACAAATAATTATTATGGAGTTAGAATCCGCAGAGACCTCAAAATGTCACATTGCCTGTTGCCGCAAGCAAGGAATAGTTGAAAATCAACGAACAGTAGCGATCTGCCCAATCAGAAAACTTCCAATTGCGCAATGAGAATGCGGCCTCTATTGTTTATTATAATGTGCAGCATCTAAAGCTCGCGAACCAGTTCATTTACATGCCGCAAATACTTTATGCACTTGTCATTTGGAAAGGGCTTGTAATAGAAGGGGTTGCTATAAGCTATATAAAAAAGTTAACAAAAAGTCACAAAGGCCGCAAGAGGGTGATGGAAAAGAAGACGTGGCTCTGGGAAATCAAACAGGTGAGGCGTAACAAAACGTTGAATAGCTAGGGGGGAAGGACGTTATTTGCCAGGACCTGTTGGGTGAGGAGGTATTAAAGAAACCGGACTGGTCACACAAGTACATGTTAAGTCAAAAGTTAAAACTGATAGTTACAACCAAGTCACCAGTTACAAAACTCGAGTCCCAGTCAAGTGACTCAAATCTACAACTCTGCTGTTAGAAAACCTTACTTGAACCTATCGCTGAACGGTAGCCTTTCACTATTGAAAACTGATTAGTCTTGAGTGAATCATTCTATGCGGAAAATCACTGATATGGTCCACAGTCGCTGTGGATGGATCATTATCGTCCATCTGTAGCAAGGTATGAGACGGAGAGAACCCCCTTGCTTTGTGTTGGTCATTGTCTACCAGGAATCTGGGGAATTCCTTTCAGACATCTTGGGGGATGTGTTAAGTAACAATAGTCTGGAATGTGTATAGGGATAGGACATGTTGGGGGGTACTCATCGGTCTCATTTCTTGCTGGGTATATTATCGTCGTCAGCTGTTGTATGAGACCAGTATATTCAGCCTCTACGACTACGGATGTAGCGTTTTG